>VMDO01005830.1:0-107203 GCA_007922755.1 Pedetes capensis | reverse complement strand
ACATTATGATGTACATTAAAAATTTCTAATAAAAAAAAAAAAAAGAAAGAAAATATGGTGTATAAACACAATGGAGTATTATCCAGCCATAAAGAAGAATGAAATTCTGTCATTTGCAAAAAAACCTGATGAAACTGGAGGACATCATGTTAAGCAAAATAAGCCAGACACAGAAAGACAAATACCACATGTTTTTCTCTCACTGTGGAAACTAAAAACAAAACAAAACAAAACAAAACAAAACAAAAAACATGGCCTGAAAGTAGAAGACGAATTATTTGGGAAGGAACAAGGGGTGAAGGGATGAGGGAAGAAAGGGGAGGGAAGAAAGGGGAGGACAAGAGAGGGCAATAGGGAGGGTGGGAATGATCAGAACAAGATATATGCATGTATGGAAATGTCATAGTAAAACCCACTGATCTGTATAATTAATATGAATTAATAATTCTAATTTTTAAAAGCTATGTGGCATGTGATAATGGCTACTGATCAGCCAATGCAACTGGACTTATAGAAAACAGAAACAGAAGGGAAAAGAAGTAAAACTACCTTTATTTGCTATTGCAAAATTATGCCTGGAAAACTCTAAGATAATCAATGATAAAAGTAAACCAAATAATCAAAGAAAAGCAAAGAGCAAGATATAAAAATTTACATAAAAAAAGTTTTCATATCCACAAATAACTCACCAAAATAATGAGAAATCCCTATTTACAAAAGCCATGAAAATGACAAAACATTTAAAATAAACATAACAACACACATTCAAAACCCTTATGAACAAGATATAATTCCTTAAAGATACAAAGATTCAACACCCCTTTTCCTTGGTTAGGACACTATAGCCATCATCAAAAACCCAAATAAAAAAACCTTTATATGGAGCTAGATAAACCGGCAATAAAATTCACACACACACACACACACACACACACACACACACACACACACACACGAATATCAGGGAAAATAATGAAAATGACTTGTGAAAAGGAACTTACTCTACCAGATATTAAAATACTAAATACTACAAGGGCTCTATAATTAAAATTGTCGTTGTTACTGTTAGGTGCCATGGAATCAAGTCCCACTCATAGAGACCTTTACGGCATTTTCAATGGCTGATTGTTTTAGGATTGCCTCGGGAGTGGATTGCCACATCCCTCTCCCATAAAATTGTGGAACTGGTACATAAATAAACCATCCAATTGAATAGGATTTAAACTCCATCACACACTGAAATCTAGTGTATGATAAACAGGTATTTTAAATTACCAGGGAATAGTTGCTCTTACTAAAACAATTATAATAATTATGTTTGGAAATATAATTATATTTGGAAACAATATAAAGTTAGTTCCAGACACAAGGAAGGATATGTTCCAAGTGGACCAGAAATCTAAGCATAAAAAATAAAACTACAAAAGTGCTAGAAGACATGGGTATATCCTTCTAGAACCTGGGTGTGTGGAAAGGCTAAGTACGGCTCAAATTTCAGATGAAATAAAATCTTGGACATATATCCTTATTTGAAACATTCTGCATGGATAAAAACACCATAAGCAAGTCAAAAAAATGGTTAAATGGGAGACAACTTTTGCAACACAGATCACAAAGAGACAATGCCTTAATACATAAAGAACTTTTAAAAACTGATAGAAAAGGTCAAAAATTTTAGAGAAAATGGGCCAAAGGCAATGGTAACTCAAAAGAAAATATACACAGATAGTCATTAAGCATATCAAAAACATGTTCAACAACTCATAAGGAAAATGCAAATCAAAGCTATCCTCATCAACTGGCAAAAATTAAAAAATTTGTTCTAGTTTCTTAGTGTCTAGGTCAATTATATCCCAATACAACCCTTTTTTTTAAAAAAAATACTCTTATATAAAATGACAAAACGGGAATATAGGCAGTGGTTAAAGCATCAATGTTAACACTGGTAACTATTGAGTTATGCAAGAGAACATCCCAATTCTCAGGGAATAAACACTGACGGGCTTAGAGGTAGAGGGCCCTGATAAATGCCGTCAAATGGTTCAGAATAAAAACCACATACACTTGTAGAGACAGAGAAGAAAGGAGCAAAATGTTAATAACAAGTGAATCTGAGGGAAAGGGACTAGGAATCTCATTTTGCTGTTTTTATTCTTGCAACTTTTTTGTAAGTTTGAAACTATTTCCAAATAATTTCTTAATTTCTTAAAATGTCTTAAAAATTTCTTAAAAATAAAATAAGGTGACATTTCTGAAAATTCTTAGTCTGATCCATCCACACGGTCCCAGCTGGGCACATCCAGTAAGGCAGACAGACATTCTGTTTGTCCAGAATTCCTCGAAATCACTTGATGACCTGTATCACATACCTGCTCTCTGCGAGGCTCTCTGAAGGGTCCAGAACACAAGTCAACAGGAAAAATGCAGAAAGAGGAAACCAAAGCCACAACCACAAGGTAAGCCAGCTAGCCATTCCTGGTGAAAACAGACCCAGTGGTCATATCCACGCAAGCTGGCACTGTGGAAGAAATCCATTTTGTAGTTCCACGTATCTTGGAGCGCAAGAGCCTGACTCCATCTTGAGAGGGGGCCTATTGTTTGAGACTGAGCTACTCCAGGGACCTGAGAACAAGGAACAATTGCAACTCAGAGAGCCTGGGGACACCCAGTCAGTGTCTGGGTGGGAGATGGCCACAAAAGGCAGTTGTAGAGAGGGGGAGGGTCAGACATGGGCCAGCTGAGGAGTTTAAACAGCAGGGAGCTTGGGCTATGAAGGCCTAGTGGTCAGTGGTGCCCCCTTTGTGGGAAGGAGTGAACCCCCAAGCTGAGCAGCACTATAGAGACTGACAGCCCAGAGCCTGTGGCCAGCAGACTGCTTAACCTTGGGAGCTACATCCCTATGGGCAGGAGTGAGAGCTGTAAGCCCAGGTCAGCAGCCTGCTCAATTTCTGGAGCCTCTGTCCTCCCACCAGGACTGAGACCAGCAAGCAGAATGCCAGGTTCCTTTGGTCCTCCCCTCCAGGGCTTCCCCGACTCCGTGAAACACTCAGAGATAGCCCCTCGGCGTGGACATCTATGACCCCTGGGTGGACAAACTAGAGGGCCTCTAGAATGAGGCCAGCCCACAGATCACAAACTTAGTGTAGCTCCTGGCATGCAAATAAGCAAAGTTTCTAAAGTGAATGCAGCCCTGAAGCTGAAAACTGACCCTTGACTGGCCTGGCCCTCAGCCCACATATAGCCCCAGCTTGAAGAGCAGAAATGATAAGATATCCCAGTTACAACATCCCACCCCATCCTTTGGGCAGATTCTGATATCAGTGGGCTGAGAAGAAGCCTCTCCAACTGTCTTTTTTTTTTTTTTTTTTTTTTTTTTTTTTTTTTTTTTTTTTTTTTAACTTCTTTTTCTTTTTTCCCATTTTTTACGAAGTTTTTTCTTAGTTGTGCATGGTGGCACACGCCTGTAATCCAGGCAACTCGGGAGGCAGAGGCAGGAGGATCACAAGTTTGAGACCAGGGGCAGATTGCATTTTTGGTGAGACGCTGTCTCAAAATGTTAAAAAAAAAAAAAATGGGCTGGGGGTATAGCTCAGTGGTACAGCACTTGCAAAGCATGCAAGTGCAAAGCCCTGGGTTCAACCCCCAGTACTGAAAATGAAAAAGAAAAACTGTTTTATTTTTACCATTTTCTTGGTATTGTTTTGCTATATTTTATTTTTAAAACCTTTATGTTTTCATTATTTATTCCTCTTCTTATCTTTACTTTGTTTTATTGACAAACTTTATTTTATAATCAGATTTTTTTCATCTCTTGCTCTTTTGCCTTCCTCACAATCATCTCCTTTCTTCTTCTTTCTTTTAATATTACTTTTTCCTGTTTCCCTGCCTCTTTCCTTTATTTCATTTATTATTAATACTTTTAACCTTAATTTTTTACTTCATAGTGGAGTCTACATTATTTTTACCATTTTCTTTTCTAAAGCTACTGGTGGTGTAGTAGCTGGCTTCAGTTGATTTTAATTGTGTTCCTATATTTGGTTTATCTTGCTGTTGTTGCTATGAGGTCGTTTGCTTTTTCCTGTCTGACTGATACTAGAGATTGAGCCCTCAAAAGAAGGCTGCTCCCTATGACCCCCAAATAAAACTGGATGACACATCCAACCTCACCATTGAGCAAACTGCAACTTAGAAACACAAGGAATATAAAAAAGCAGGCCATATGACTCCTCTAAAAGTTCATAATTCCTCAATAAGTGAATACAAAGATACTAAAATGGTTGAAGTGCTGAACGAAGAATTTTGAAGTCTAGTTTAAAAATGATCAGTGACTTCAAAGAAGATTCAAACAAGTAGATGAATGAAGTAGAGAAGTCAATTCAGGCCCTGGACAAGAAAGTCAGCAACATGGATGAGAAATTCAGCAAGGAAATTGACACTGGGGAAAAAAAGAAAAGAGCAAAGAAAAAAAGAAAGAAAGAATAAATACTAGAAATGAAAATCTCAATAAATCAAATAAAAAACACAGTGAAAAGCACCAGCAATAGACTAGATCAAGCAGAAGAAAGAATATCAAGGGATTTAAGACAAGGTCAAGGAAATACTATATTTAGACAGCAATAAAGGAAAAAAAGAAAATAAGCATGACCTCAACTTTCAAGAACTCTGGGACATGATCAAGAGAACAAATCTAAGAATTCATGGAGTATAAGAAATAGCTGAAATACAAAATTAAGGCAGAGAAAACCTATTCAATGAATTTATAGCAGAAAATTTCCCAAATCCAGGCAAAGACATGGACACATACGTATAGGATGCAGCTAGAACTCCAACAAGACATAATCAGAAAGGAATACCTCCACATAACATTACAGTTGAAACACCAGGACTACAGAACAAAAAAATATTAAAAGCTACAAGAGAAAAATGCCAACTTACAATGGCAAACTCATCAGAATAACATCAAATCTCTCAGCAAAACTCCTAAAAATCAGAAGAGTATGGGATATCTTTTGATCACTGAAACAAAGTATCTGTCAACCAAGGTTACTATATCTAGCAAAGTTATGCTTTAAAACAAACGGGAGAAATAGCCGGGCACGGTGGCGCACACCTGTAATCCCAGAGGCTTGGGAGGCAGAGGCAGGCGGACTGCAAGTTCGAGACCAGAGGCAGTCTGGGTACTTAGCGAGACCCTGTGTCAAACAGTAAAAAATAGGCTGGGGGTGCAGCTCAGTGGTCCAGCACTTGCAGAGCATGCAAGTGCAAGGCCCTGGGCCCAACCCCCAGTACCACAAAAGAAAGAAAGAAAGAGCTTCCAAAATAAGCAAAAACTAAAGCAATTCAAGACCACTAAGCCAGCACTACAAAAGATACTAAAAGGAATCCTACACACTGAGGAGGAAAAAAGATAGTCACAAACATGAGAGGCTGAGATTTAGCTCAGTTGCAAGAGTGCCACTCTGCAGTCTCTGATGCAATGAGTTCGATCCCCAGCACTGCAAAAATAGGAGAAGGATGTAGCAATCCACTCCTGAAGCAATCCCGAAACAGTCAGCCATTGGAAACCCTATGAAGGTTGCTGAGCAGGAACATAACTCCAGGGCACCTTAAAAAACAAACAAACAAACAACAGAGGTGGAAGAAAGTTGCAAACATGAGAGCTCAGGAAAGAGTAAATTTCATTTCATGAGAGGAATAGATGAACAAATGAGAACTAGGAAAGACTCACATCCAACTCAGTAAGCAAGGAAACCCCTTAGATGAGTAAGGGAGAAAGGAAAGAACAAACAGTATCCAAACCAGCCAGAAAAGAAACTAATGAAATTACAAGAACCAGTAAATACCTAATAACAACCCTAAACGGTCTTAATTCTCCAATCAAAGGACATAGACTAGCTGATTAGATTAAATAACAAGATCCAACTGTTTCTTGTCTGCAAGAAACATGCCTCACTGACAAAGACACATACAGACTGAAAGTGGAAGGATGGATGATATAAAAAGCAAGTGAAAGCCAAAAACAAGCAGGAGTAGCTATACTCATATCTGACTAAATAAATTTCAAGCCAAAATTAGTCATAAGTGATAAAGATGGCCACTATATATTAATAAAGGAAACAACCCATAAAGAAGATATAAAGATTGTAAATATATATGCACCTAGAAGTGCACCCAATTTCATAAAACAAACAGTACTGGACACAAAAGGACATGTAGTGCAGATACAACAATAGTGGATGAATTCAAAACTCCATTCTCATCTATAGATAAACAAAAAAAGAAAGAAAAATAAAAAGAAATCCAGAAATTTGAGAGTTAAACTGTGCCACAGATCAAATGGACTTAACAGGTATCTATAGACTATGGCATCCAAAAGCTGTATAATATACATTCTTCTCATCAACCCAAGAACTTTCACCAAAATAGATCCCATTTTAGACCATAAAGCAAATACAAAAAAAAAAAAAAAAAAAAAAAAAAAAAAAAAAAAAAAAAAAAAAAAAAAAAAAAAAAAAAAAAAAAAAATCAAAATACTTTTTCTATCTTCTCAGATCACAGGGGAATAAAACTGGAAAACAGAGAAACTACAGAAACTATATAAATATATGGTGATTAAACAATACTCTCTTGAATGATCAGTGGGTTACTAAAGAGATCAGGGAGGAAATGAAGAAATCCTTAAAATCAAATGAAAGAAAAAAAAATGCAACTTACCAGAAACTTTGGGATACATCAAGGCAATTAGTTCTAAGAGGGACATTTAGAACTATGAGTGGTTACTTTAAAAAATTAGAGAGAATTCAAATAATGATTCACTTCAAGGTCTTAGAAAAACAAGGACAAGCCAAATTCAAAATTAGAAGACAGAAAGAAATAATAAAGATCAGGATGGAAAACAATGAAATGGACACTAAAAGAACAACACAAAGAATCAGTGAAACCAAGAGCTGGTTCTTTGAAAAGATAAACAAAATTGACATACCTTTAGCCAAACTAACCAAAAGAAAGAGAAGGAAGATTCAAATTAATAAAATTAGAGATAAAAGGGGGACATTACAACAGAAACAAATGAAATCCAGAGGATCATTCTGGAATACTCTGAAAAACTTATATTCCAATAAATTGGAAAGTCTATAAGAAATGGTTAAGTTTCTAGACACATGGCCTATTAAAATTAAATGAAGAGGACATGAACATTTTGTTGTTGTCAAGTGCTGCCAAGTAGGGTCCAACTCATAGCAACCCTACGTGAAAAGAATGAAACACTCCCCAATACAGTGACATGCCTGGCATTATGTCAGTGCTTCTCTGCTATTCATAGGGTTTTCAATGGCTGATTGTTTAAGGAGTGGATTGCCAGGTCCTTTTCCTCAGACAGTGCAGAGCGGCACTCTACCAACTGAGCTAAACCCCAGCCCCATAACAGATTTATAATGAGCAATGAGATTAGAGCAGTAATAGTCTCCCAATAGAGAAAAGCCCAGGACCAGATGGATTTCTGGAGTTCTATCGACCCTTAAAGAAGAACTAACACCAATGCTACTCAAACTATTCCATAAAATTCAAAGGGAAAGAATGCTGCCAAACTCATTCTACAAAGCCAGTGTTACCCTGATATCAGAACCATATAACACAACAACAAAAAGAAAACTACAGACCAATTTCCCTGAAGAACACAGACACAAAAATTCTGAATAAAATACTTGAAATCCAATACAACACATTAAAAAGATCATATGCCATAATTGGTTTCATTCCAGGGATTCAAAGATGGCTCATGATATGCAAATCACTAAATGAAATACAGCTCATAAATAGAATCAGGAACAGAAATCAAATGATCACCTGAATAGATGCAAAAAAAGCCTGTGACAAAGTTCAATATCCCTAAGAACAAGAGGAATATATCACAACACAATAAAGGCTATATGTGACAAACCCATAGCTAACATTATATTAAATAGGGAAAAACTGAAAGCATTTTCTTTAAAATCAGAATGTGACAAGCATGTCCACTCTCTCCACTCTTATTTAATATACTGCTTCAATGCTTGTTGTTGTTGTTAGGTGCCGTCGAGTCGGTATCCGACTCATAGCAACCCTCATAGGGTTTTCAATGGCTGACTGTTTCAGGATTGCCTTGGGAGTGGATTGCCAGGTCCTTCTCCCATTTCTGCGGTGCTGGGAATTGAACTCAGGACCTCAGAGACTGCAGCGCAGCACTCTACCTACTGAGCTAAATCTCAGCCACTTCAATGCTCAGTCAGAGCAATAAGGTAGAAATAAAGAGGATACAAATAGAAAAAGAATAACTCAAAAAGAATAACTCAAATTATCTCTATGCATACAATATAATCCCATACTTAAAAGACCCAGATGACTCCCTCAGAAAATCTCAGATATTATAAACACTTTAGCAAAGTAGCAGGATACAAAACGTTGTTACTGTTTTTGTTAGGTGCCGTTGAGTCAAGTCTGACTCATAGCAACCCAATGTACAACAGACTGAAACACTTCCTGATTCTGGCACAGAATCGAGGATACAAAATAGACATACAAAAATCAACAGCTTTCCTATATACCAACAACAAATAATCTGAGTATGCAATCAAGGAGAACAATTCCACTCAAAATAGCCTCAAAAAAATTTAATACAATACCCAGGAACAAACATAACCAAGGAAATAAAAGGTCTCTACAATGAAAATTTTAAAACACTGAAGTAAGAAACTGAAGAAGATACTTGGAGTTGGAAAGACATCCCATGTTCTTGGATCATCAAAATTAATGTTGTGTAAATGGCTATATTACCAAAAGCAATCTATAGATTCAATGCAATCCCCATCAAAATTCCGATGGCATTCTTCACAGAAATAAAGAAAATAAGGCTAAAATTCATATGGAAGCACAAAAGACCCCAAATAATCAGAGCAATTCTGAGTAGAAAGAAAAATGCTAGAGGCATCATACTTGACTTCAAACTATACTACAAGGGCCCTGGTAACGAAAACAGCATTGTATCGGCACAGAACCAGTCATTTAGCCCAATAGAATAGAGGACCCAGAAAAAAAATCCACATACAGTCACCTAATTTTTGACAAAGGCACCAAAAGCATAGGGAGAAAAGTCAGCCTCTTCAACAAATGGTGCTGGAAAAACTGGCAATTCACAGGCAGATGATTAAACTAGATCTCTATCTCTCACCCTGTTCAAAACTTAATTCAAAATGGATCAAAGATCTTTTTTTTTTTTTTTTTTTTTTGGTACTGGGGGTTGGACCCAGGACCTCACGCTTGCATGCTGTGCAAGTGCTGGACCACTGAGCTGCACCTGCAGCCCATTTTTTACTTTTTGAGACAGGGTCTCGCTAAATTACGCAGACTGCCTCTGGTTTCAAACTTGCGATCCTCCTGCCTCTGCCTCCCGAGCTGCTGGGATTATAGGCGTGTGCCACCTCGCCAGGCTCAAAATGGATCAAAGATCTTAATGTAAGACCTGATCCTTTGGAACTACTAGAGATAGACATAAGGAAAACATCTCAAGACACAGGCATAGGCAAGGACTTTTTGCATAAGATTCCAACAGCCCAGGAAATGAGAATAAACATACAGGATTGCTTGAAATTAAAAAGCTTACGCTCAGCAAAAGAAACAATTAGCAGAGTGAAGAGACAACCTATGGAATGCGAGAATATCTTTGTCAGCTATTCATCTGACAGGGGACCAATATTGAGAATATATATATTTTTTTTTAAAAAGGGAGAGATATGGACCACTAACCTTCCACATTCTGCCAGACTCCATCTTGTTTCCATGGGAAACACTCGATAATTCCCAGACAGTTGTCAAATCCAAACCATGACTCCATGGCCTTTTTGCCTTTCTTTGGTCTCAACTCTTCACACTGCAAGGCTTACAGCATGTACCCTCCTGTGCAAACTTCTCTTCCACGTAGCCTCTGCCTCGCTTCCCAGTTCTCTACCATTGCCAAAACCTTGAGTCCCAGATCTAATATCTACAGCCCTAACGTCTCAAACCAACAGAGCTAGTGTTAAAGGGCTCCTCTTAAAGGGTCTTTCCTGCAGAGACTCTCCTAGTTCCTGCCTGTGTCTACCACCACCTATATTTTTCTAGAAATCAACCACTTCCACAATCCAGAACACCAGCCTTCTCAGAAATCTCAGGTCCATTTCCATTTCACTGTGAAATTATATACCTAATTTACCAGAGCTCATATACTAGAGTTTCCTGGAAGAACAGAGATGCATAGCTTTCCAGTTTCTTCTTCACTCCCCTCAGGATGTGGCCAACGTCAGAATTTCTCTCTACACTAATAAGATAGGATGCCTTACCCTCCAACTTCCTGCCTCCTAAGTGACTAAGAAGAAAATGTCTTCAGATAAAGGGATGAGAGAAAGAGAAGAGTGACTGAACTCCATTAACTGAATCGCTGCTCTCATGGCTAGGGGAACAGACTGTCACTGACTTATCAATGAGCCACTTCAGATGCCAAGCTGTTGTGCTAGGACCCTTAACATTCAGATGTGCCTGAAACCCCAAAACTGGCTTTGATATGGAAGCAACATACACCCTCAATCCCTCAATTGCAAATCCCAAATCCAAAACCTGCTGAAAAATAGTTTTCTAGACTCATTTGGCAGTAAGATCTCACCCAACGTGATTTGGTGCCATCTGATCTGATCTAATGTGAGGCTATTTTAAATCTTTATTTACCCCACTTAGTGTATCCACTTATACATTTTGCTACAGAAGTAAACATGGTAGAATACTGTACAACATTTTAGATCTCATAACACATAATAAATGCACCAAATCATTTTTTTAAATCCAAAAGCATTCCACATGCTGAAACACATCTAATCTCAATAATTTCACAACTATGAAAATGGTACAAAGTTACTCTTTCACTGCCTGCATCCCATTTCAAGCACTCAAACCCTTAATCTGAACTCTTTTCCTTATTATGAAATATTGTTTTAAGCCAGAATTCTTGACGTAGTTTCCCAGATGATCTACCTATAGCTTCCTTCTAAGCCATCCAAATAGCAAAAGAGTACCCTGGTCCCATTAAGTAACCTTGAAAGCCATCATAGCTGCCACTGTCCACAGGAAAAAAAAAAAGAAAAAAAAAAACAAAACCCTCAAACTCATTGTAAGACATACTGGGCTTTCACACCAAACTGACTTACATCCTTTTTCAACCTTACCTCCAACCACAAACCCCAGAGTCCCCATTCTCTGGTCTCAGAAGTCCATTTATTTCCCCAGTAAGTGCAATGTACACCTGTACACACTTGTGTCTTTGCTCCAGCTAGTCCTTCATCCTGAAATGTTACCTATAGCCCAATCTGCAAGCCCCTCACACTAAGGCCCAGTTCAGGTGACTCCTTCTGTTACCTCCAAGACAGAGCCAGGCCTTCCATGACCACATGCCCTCAGCACAGTCTCTACGGCGGAGCACAAATGGTGGCTGTAACTTCCCCAGCCCTCACCTTATTCCTGAGGAAAAAAGGGCTATGTCCCCTATGCCCTATGCTTGGTACATGTGTAAAGTTGAAGTAGTGACATGAAGTACGACTTGCATCATTAACTATATCAGGGAGAAAGAAAACCAAAACAGTAGCAAGACTGAAGGATTATACTTTATAAAGATGACTACAAGGAGAGCTGAGCACTTGCCTAGTATGCAGGAGGTTCTGGGTTTGATCCTCAGCATTGAAGGAAAAAAAAATCACATTAAAGATGACCATCACACATTCCATTCCATATGCGCTTCTTTCAAAATGACAGTGACATTCTTCCCTCCACAGGTGAGGGTCCATGTTCCCTCCTGGTGATTCTGCAAAGAGCTATGACTCCAGAAGCAAGGCTATGTGACTTGGCAAGACTAGTTCATAAAAGGCAATCCTGTTTCCATCTGGCACTTAGGTGGATAGGACATCTAAATGTATTCCAATTGACAGCCAACATCACTTACTAAACATGGGAGGAGGTCTTCCAGATAATCCCAGCCCCACATCTGACTGCAACTGCATGAAAGAGCACAAGCAAGAATCATATAGCTGAATTAATTCAACGATTCTATTGTTTTAAGCCTCTGAGTTTTGGAGTGATTCATTACGCAATAACTATTTGAAATAACAAGTAAAATGGAAATGAAGTAACTCTAACAAGGCAAGTGCTTCTCCCTGCCCTTTGTACTCAAGCCCCAAGTCCAAATTCTAAGGCCCTGCCTCTACCCACATCCCCTTCCTTATTATGTATTTGTGGCTTAAAACAATGGCCAGATCAGGCACAGTGGCACACACCAATAATCCCAATGATTTGGGAGGCTAGGGCAGAAGGATCATGAGTTTGAGGCCAAAGGCAGCCTGGATAACCTAGCCCCTCTCACAATATCAAAGGTTGAGGAATTTGGAAAATAGGACATAGAGGAAAGGACCTGTCTCTGCTCCACTATGTCTGAGCCTTGGATTAGAAGACTCAAAAAGCTGAGGACTGGACTTCCTTAGAGGCTCATTCTCTCAGGTTTGTAGGATGATGTTGCCATTAGCTAAGACACTAGCTGAGACACATGGTGTCTCCTTGTAGCCTAGGAGATGGGAGGGTTCCAAAGGTTAAGTGTCCCAAGAAAGAGAACCAGCACATTGAAGCTATATTCTTTGCCTGAACCAAACTTGATCGCTTCTGCCTTCCTCACTGGTCAAGGGAATAACCTGCCCTTACTCACATTCAAGGGAAGAAAACCACAAACCTCACCACGGGTGGGGAGAACAATGTCAAACTGTAACAACACCTGTAATGTGACATTTATGGATGAGGCCCTTTTGGGAAAATATAATCTCCCAGATCTTCCTTTATAAAATAGAACACCTGTCCATCCTGACCTTAGTCCTTAATGGTATTTATGAAATTTGCCGGTAAGGCGCAGACTCAAAACTGGCTTTGATTTTCTAGAATTTTCAGAACTCCTCTAGGGAAGTGGGCAGGTCCTACCAACCCCTATGGAGATTACTCAGTTTCTTCATTCAGAGGACTGACTAAAAACAGATTACTCTTTAACATTTTTTGTTTTTGTTTTTTGTTTTTTTGTAGTGTAGACTGGCCTCAAACTTGTGATTCCCCTGCCTTAGCATCCTTAGTGCTGGGATTACAGGTGTGCACCCCCACCCCACGGCTTCCAATCCTTTTAATTCCATGCTTGTCTCCCTCTGGCAAAACTTTCTTAAACAATTGAACACCAAATAGTCAACTTTTACTCATAAGCAGTAATGGAGCAGTTATATCTTGCTTTTTAATATACACTTGGAAGGAATGCTGACAGACTCTCTCTCTGCCTTGCTTACTGTGTTAAAAAGCACTACTCTAAAGATCCAGAATGCATAGGACATGCCACAGATAATGGCAACCTAAGTGAATTACTTTCTTGTTCATTGTTACACTATTGTATCAGGTACCAGGCTCCATAATTTCAAACGGAAAGAAGAACTGAAAGGCAGTCAGGGAAAATACACTAAATAATTCAAGGGTTTAGAGAACAAGACCTAGGAGGGAAAGATACAGGTTACTTACCCTGGAAAAAAGAGAAGTGGAAAGACAAGTGTAGTATAGCCAAAAGCAGGAAGGCCTGGGATTCAGGCACTCCAGCACCAGTGAGCCAAGTCACTTCTGGGACCAGTCACCTGACCCACTGTGCTTCAGTTCCCTGACCTGTAAAGTGACAAAGTTGATTTAGATTATCTCAGAGGTTCCTCCTGTCTAGGTTATGAAAATAACAACTTCCCCAATGAATTTAACCTGCATACGCCACTGAGATTAGACGCACTGTAGTGCTTTCAGGGAGAACAGGACCCCCAAATTGTGACCCAGGTGGACTCCATGGTCTTCACAGTGGGAATGACCAGGTGACAGGGATGAGATGGGAAGAACACCTCAGAAGTTCTGAGCTCTCAGAGCAAAGACTACATGGTCTGAAAAGTATTATAAATGACAAAACAATGCGGGGCAACACCTCAGCTACACAGAACACATCACAGCAGTAAAAGTTAACCGAAGTACAGCTTCAACCTTAGTCACGCCTCACGAAGAACTAACTAGATAGGGTCACAGTCCCTCTGCTGCAGTTTATAAGAAGGGGCCCTGCAAGCCTTAAGGAGCCCCTACTCCACACACATTAGCAAACAGGTAGGAAAAAAGTTTTCTTGCCAATTTACATATTTCAATGTTGACTCAATTTTTCCTTATAGCTAAGCAAAAACAACCCCTGGTAACTTGTGGACAGGACGCTGCAGTAAGGCTTGGGGCAAAAGGCCACTTCCCATCCGGTTCCCCAAACCTTCTGCAGCGATCCCACCTCCTCCCTGCCCCGCACCCACAGTCGCCCTGCAGCGGAGTTTCACAACAGCCTCCCTGCCCCGCGGGATCACCCGCCCTCCCTCCAACAGCTGGAGGCCCGGGATTTCCAGGCGGACCGAAGAGCAGCCGGGACCTGGGTCGGGCCCAGCAGCTCCCGAGGCTAGCCCCTTGTGAGGGTTCTAGACAGCACCGGGCCTTCCAGGCAACAGGAGGGGCTCGCACGCGACTCCCCCGAACTCCGCGCCCGCGGGGCCTCGCGCCGTCGGACCTCCGCCTCACCGGGAACAAGCCCAGGGTAGAGACGCCGGCGTTTCCCGGCCTCTACTCACCAGGTCCTCCCAACTTCCCGGCCCAGAACTTGGCTCGCCCCGGGGCGCGGGGAGCCGGCCCGGTGCCCGCGCGTCCCAGGCGCTCGCACAGCTGACCTCCCCTCTCGCCTCGCCAGCCCTTCCTTCGGCGCGCGGGGCCGGCGGCCGGGCGGGCAACGTGGCCCTTCCCGGGGGGAGGGGCCGCCGGGGGCGGGGCGCGCCGCCCCTCCTGCCCCGCCGGGGGAGGTGCCGCCCGGCCCCTACTTCCTGGGCCAGCCTTCCGCCCCAGACTACCCTATCATCCGGCGATCTGAATCTGGTTTCCTGGATCCCCAACTCTGGAAGGCGGCCGCACAAGTAGCTGTTACTGTTAGGTCCGTCCCAGCGCCCACTTCAGCCCCAAGGAGTGATAGCCGACCCTACCACACCTTCAGCCCCTTCTAGTCCAGATTTCCCAGGGGTCTTCCCCTCCGCAGGGCAGAGGTCCAGAGCTTTGTGGACTTTGGAGGGTATAAGGGGTGGGGAAGGGCGTAAAGGGGTCCGCATAAGGTAGGCGGGGCAGCCAGGGAGGGCGTTCACCACCAAACCCCTGGCCAAGGGCTTGGGAGCTACTTCCTACCCCCAACACAAGGGAGGCTGTGGAGGCTGAACTGGAGCAGCAAGAGAGGCGAGTGGGGCAAATGTAAGAACCAAAACTAGGGAGCCAAAAAGGAAGTCAGGGAGGAAACACCTGCCACGAGGCGGGTGAAAGACAGCAGCTTCATTCTTGTGTTCTCCTTTGGGGTTCGAATGGGAGCTCTTGGTTCTCACTGAAACAGCTGACACAGGCCTGCCCACAGCACAGGACCACCAGACCTTCCAGGGATGGATCAGCCACACGCTCGTGTGGAGCCCTGGAAGCCTGGATGTGTGTGTCCCTTTGGTATTTTGGTGGGGGTGTGGGGGAGGACAGCAAGAAACCTGAAGAGGAGGTGGAGGAGGGTCCAGTCCCAGGCCAAGCAGGGGAGCCACAAGCGGTTGGCCAAGGAGGAGGCAAGGTGCAACAGCCCAGGGCTACAGGGAGGGACACAGGGCAGAGCAGTGGCTCCTGGCCAGAGAGCACTTCTCTGAGGCTTGAGCCCTGCATCCCATGGCAGGCTACTCAGTGTAAGCCAGGGGCCACTGGACAAATCATTCTGGAATTCGTAGATGTGTGGGGCCCCTGCTGCTCATGTGCCTCTGCACCACCAGCCTTGCTGGTGCCAACTATCCTCCCCTGCCCCAACCTCTGCAGACACCTCAGTGCCCCACTCCTCTCACCATCTGACCCTAAGAAGCAGCTGAGAACCGCTCAGCAGGTACTTTCCAGAAAAGGACTCGTCATGTGCTGAGGATACTCTACTGATGTTAGGACGTGCCCTATCTGTGTGCTTCCCTAAAGTGTTCCAGAGCATGGGAAGCCCAGAATTTGAGTGTGCATTTACTGACTTTGATCACTAATGGAACTTGTGCCAAGGGTAGGGCGTATCTTAAAGGTTCCCGTACGCAGGCAATGAGCTACAAAAAACCCTGTCATCGGTCACCAGGCACAAAGGCCTCCATAGGCCATCCCCTCCATTCGCCTCTCAGTTAACCCTCCTAGCAGCTCTGCAGTCTGTATCACCATCCCTATTCTACAGATGAGAAATCTGAGGTGCAGTGTAAGACTCAATTTGCTGGAAGTGACAATTTTAGGGCTTTGGCCAGGTTTTAGACCCAGGAACTCCTGCCTCCAATCCTGGCTCTCATTCTCTCCCGCATGCATCCTTTGTGCCACTGCTGTCAGAGATAGCTGTGTGCCCATATGACTAGAGCACAGTGGGGCAACAAAAAAAATTCCTGACAGCGGCAGTTGGAGTCCTGTCCTGAGTGAAAGGAGAGAAAGGTGACGCATCAGTGAGGTGGGACTGTGTGTGGGCGTGTGATATGTGGACAGCCACTGCCTCCAGTTTAGCTGACTGTATGGACTATGACAGGAAACTCAAGCCCATGCTCAAATGTCAGGCAGAAGCCTGTATCTCTGCACCTGTTCTCTCTATACACCTTCCCTTTGAAGGGGGTTGAGGACATCCAGGCCCCACACCCTCACACTCAAAGTGAGAAAAAAAAATAATAAAGTTTCATAAAGGTGTAAAAAGCTGAGAAACTGGTTTCTAGGTCCAAGATGTAGGGACACCAGCAGATAGGAGAGGCATAGTAAGGGTGCTGAAAGGTGGGGAAGATGATAGGCCTGTGTCATGTTAGACTCCCACTTCTAACCATGATTTCTCCATCTAAGGCAGCTGGATAGGAAACAAGATGGATGGGACTGTTTGTGCACCATAACTCACCCCCTGTTTCTGCAATCCTGCATTTAAATTCCAAGGCTTACAGCAAGATCAACAAGTAGAAACTCCCCAATTGCAGGAGGGTTACCCCAAGAAAAAAGGGCCTAGTCCAAAATCAGGATGGGATAAATTATTGGATGGAAGTAAAAGAAAACATTTGGCCTGAGAGGAAGGAAGCCAAAAGATGAGCACTGAACTGACCTAGGATGAGGCCTTGGGCTCTTGGCAGAGCTTGCATGGAGAGGGATGAGGAGGGAAGAAGGGTAGAAACAAGGACCCAGGTGCGTAGATTCTGGGGATTAGCCTGGGGATCGGATTATGAGCAAATGGAAGAAACAGGACGATCTGGTCACAGGATAAGAGAGAATTAAAAGGTGTAACATGCTATCCTATCTACCTCACAAAACAAACAACAACAACAAAACCAACTAGAAAAAGGAGAAGGAAAAATTATTCCAGGAAATTACAGAATCCCATAACTATGTCCAAGATACCCTGAAATTGTTTATAATTTGGAAAGAACTCATATTCTGAATTTAATACAGATCTTGACTTGAAACCATCAGCAGAAGTAAAAGTAGTTTTAAAACACTGTTTAGCCAGGTGCAATGGCCCACAGCTGCAATCCCAGGAACTTAGGCGGCAAGAGGCAGAAGGATCTCAAGTTAGAGGCCAGGGGCAGCCTATGCCACTTAGCGAGACCTGTCTAAAGATAAAAAAATCTTATAAAGGCGGGGCTGGAGGGGCAGCCCATTGGTAGAATGCTTACAAAGCATGCGCAAAGCCCTGGGTTCAAGTCCCACGTAATACAAAATAAATTCCAAGTACCACAAAATAAAAAAATAAATAAATAAAAAATAAACCAAAGTTTGTTTCTTTTCCTTTCTCCCTCCCCCCATCCCCATGGAAACAGAAAAACTCAGTTCATAGGTCAAAAAAAGGAGAGGAGAGTAACATAATAAACACTGATTTCTGTAAAGTCTAACTTTCATTATCCACCTATAATTCCTTTTGCAATGAAGAAGGGTCTAAATAAATTCAGTTAAAATAGCCCCACACAGTCAGGTACAGTGGTGCAGTAATCCCAGCAATTTAGGAAGTGGATGCAGGAGGGTCATAGGTTCAATGCCAGAGGCAGCCTGCATAACTTAGTGAGACCATCCCAAGATTAAAAACAGAGCAGGGGAGCTGTGGGTGTGGCTCAATGGTAGAGGGCATGCAAAAAGTATGCATGAGGCCCTGGGTTCATTTCTCTCAGTACCCCCTCCCTCAAAAAAAACCCCACATAGTGTGTGGTTAAGTCTTAGCCAGCATAGTGGCTGCTGGCTAAGTAGCTGACACCTGATGAGTGTGGGGCCCTGGCAATCTGGTGGCCCTGGGAGATGTCATCTTGGGAGGAATGTCTTATGGAGGAGTCAGCTGGAGGGCAGAGCTACTGCTCTGACAGGGGAGCAGAATTCTGGATCACTAGAAAGGCAGCCAGAGAGGGCATGGAGTGTGTCTCTCTGGAGGTCTACAGCCGAAGCGAGGCAGCCTCGTCAAGTCACATATTACAAAGTAGCTCAGCACAGGCAATTTCAGTGCCTGCCACTCTACCCTCAGGCAAGACCTTCCCACTCAGGGCTTCTGCAGCTTCCCTTCAAACTGGGAAAATAATCCCTGTGGTCTTCCTCACACAGAAGTGAGGGAGAGTGACACAACAGATTGATGCTTCCCATGACATAAGCACTATCCGAATACTACAGAACTCCAGGGACTTCACAGGACAGCAGGGACTCCCAGGAAGGATGAGGAAAACCTTCTCCCACAGCACAAGACCCTAGTGATGGCCGAGGAGGCACATTGGGGATCAGACAGCCCTTATGGACCACTGTGATTCTCATTCCCAAGCAAAGCCTGACACCAGGAATTTGCTGAGTGAAGTGAAGGGAGGTGATACACCCACTCTGAGACCCATACTGTAGCAGTCAGGCCTCAGAGGCTGTTTTAGGGCTCAGACGAGAGAAGAACAGCTCAGGGCTAGTGACCCCGCTGGGGCCTGCCTGGCCAGCCTTCAGGCCACTGCAGGGAGGCAAGGACTCCTATGGCAAGGAGGAACAGAAAGAAGAGGCTAAAAGGAAAGAACTTCAACAGAGAAACCAAGATAGGAACTCAGGATATTCAGTTATTGTCCCCAATGAATGTGAGGCCCAGCTGTTAACTCAGCT
Source organism: Pedetes capensis (assembly GCA_007922755.1). Classification (NCBI taxonomy): domain Eukaryota; kingdom Metazoa; phylum Chordata; class Mammalia; order Rodentia; family Pedetidae; genus Pedetes; species Pedetes capensis. Next base: position 87,967 of record VMDO01005830.1, on the reverse strand, counting down.
AATAACAGGCAAAGTAATGCTAGAAGACAGACTTCTTGACCCTGACCCAGGCCACCACACCTTGCTGTCTCTCCAAATTCCCAACACCAAGGGCTACCTCTCCTTTGTGCTGTTTGTTGTCACTAAGAAAAGCAGGCAGAAAATGAGGCAACAACTATGAACAGTTTTGTGTGAAATGGGAAATAAAAACAGCTAAAAGATGTCAGTCTGAAAAATAACTGTCATCTCAAAGAGCAGAATATAAGACAAGGATATGGCACAGGAAGGAAAGGCCCAATGTTCGCTCTAAGAAATGGAGTTCTATCTCCCAACTAGACATAAACTTCCCTCTACCCCACTTCAGTCGGCTTCCCCCAAAGAGGCACGTTGCCAAGGTAAATGGAAAGCCATAAGGGCCAATTCAGTATCTGGCATAATCCCTCAATTTAAGTTCTCGTTAAACCGTTGACCTTTTCTACAACCTGGTGATCCCAGGTATGGCAATGAGGTGACACAAATTCAGGGCAGACTTTTAATTAAGGATATCTCAAGGCTTTTGCCAGCATGATAAGTCAATAAAAGAACAGAACTTCTAATTCAGAGCTTTCTCCATGTAACAAACAGGCACAGCAAGTAGCCTCTCTGTTCTTGTTTGGTAAGTACATGGCCCTGGGTACTTTTCAAAATTCATCATTATTCCACTGACTACTTATAACACGCTTAAGGGATCTGCTTGCAAGACAACAGGGTGGAAATTAACCAACATATCTAGGGTTGCACACAGACTATGAAAGTCAGAGCTAGAACACAAATCCTTCTCCTTGTGTTACTTTTCTGTTCTTTGCCTGAGGTTTCATGGCCTCAGCTCCCTTACAGAGGAAGAAAGGAAACAGACAATTTAGAAGATTATTTAGACCACTTCCCACCCTCATCCCTCGCAGTCCTATTCTGTTAGCTCCCCATAACAGAGCAGTCTGCTTCTGCCTGGATAAGCCATTTCAGAGTCTTAGCCCAAACTGACTTAGAATCCTCTTACCTCATTGGTAGAAAGGCCTTTAAAGGTAATCTAATCCAACATCCTTAAGAAGTCTGAATTATTTTCATGTTCTCCTTGGCCTAACCTCACTGACCTAATCATTGAATGGCAAATGCTCACAATCCTGTCTGCACACAGTAGTGAAGGAGAGGTGAAGCTTCCGGTGTCCTATCAGCATAAGGGCACCTGCTGTGCCCTGACTTCATAAGGAAATCAGCACTAAGTGGGAAAGGAGACAGGATCCTTACCTTTCTTCTCTTCTCTCAGTTGCTCTCCTGGAGATGATTAAAGCCCCATCCAGCACTCCATTTCCAAAACTGAGCCTCACAAGTCAGATTCACCAAACAAAGTGCAGCTTCTCTCCTCTTATCCAGGTCCAAAGTCCATGGCTGAGTGGACCCTGAGGGGGAGGAGTCTGGGGGGGAAGGGGTGTGTCCAGGCCCCTCCCCCCCCACAGCTGACTTCAGTGTCCCTCCCAGGCGTCTGTTACATCCCTTCATTCAGCTGGCTTATTAAGCACAGAGGCTAGTGATGGACAGATTCCATGTACTATCCCATCTCTTGCTCAGGCAGAAGTCATCCATTGAGAGGACTGGTCCGTCTGGAGCTCATGAGAAGAAACAGGTCTTAAAACCGGCATGGCCCAAGAGGCTGATTTCTGTGTTAACCTGTGGAACATTGAACATTATGACACTCTCTAATCTAGTATACACCCAAAAGGATTTCTAAGACTATCTAGTTCCCCCTCCATGTCTAAATTACATTTCCTTATTATGCTTCATCATCAAAACCCTTCTTTAAATGCTCCACATGATTATACAAAGTACCTACTTCATTCACATACTGTGCCCCCAGTCACTTCATCGTTATTGGTACATATATACAGCTCAGAATAAGACTTGTACTTATTCACAATACAGGAAAGTTAACCAAAAGCACTGACAGTGTAGGGAGACTGTCTTCTAAGAAATATAAAAATATAAAAAGGAATGTCCACCTCTCCTCTAAAGCACCACATATTAATCCAATCGCCCAAGCTTCTTAGGATGTCCAGTGTTTTAATCCACCAGCTCTCTTCAACTGAACCACTTTTCAGATAGAGATGCTGGCACCTTCCACATGCATTCCTTGTTCCCTGTCCTTCAACCCTCACCTCCCTCTCTGCTTCCATAACTGTGTCAAGGATGTAATTCCCCAATCTCCGTCAAACTCCTGCACGGGGCCACTCCCGACAGCACTCTCCTGGAATGTGTGAGGCCTGAGTTTTGCTTGCAGTGGCCTCAATTCCTGAGTTCGGAGTCCTCTCACTGCCCCTTCCTAAGTTTTTCCTAAACGCGCGCGCGGGGACACACACACACACACACACACACACACACACACACACACACACACACCCTTCTTCCTTCCTTCCTTTTTTCCTTCCTTCCTTCCTTCCTCTAGGGGCGTGGCATCCACATGACCCCCCCCTCCCTGTCAAGAATTTAGCTCCTCCCACCCTTCTCTTCCGAACCCGGGGCTCGGGGTTCGCGCGGTAAAGAAGCGACACTGCGACCCTCCCCGCACTCGGAACCCTGCCCCTCTGCGGTGAAGATGTCCCTCTCCTACCCGTACTGGGTCGTTACCTGGATCCCGCCCACCCCGTGTCGGCGGAGAGCCACGACCGGCCCCGGCCCGAGTCCAGGCCCCGGGCCGGGCCCCAACCGCCGGCCCCGGCCCCACCCCCTCGACCCCCGGCGGCCCTGCCCTCCCCTCGCGCTCCTTTCCCCTCCCACCATCCACCGCAGCCACTTCCTCCCGCCCGCCGGAAGTGGGCCCGCGGCAACGGCTGCCTCTGCACATCCTGTCTGTTCTACTGCCCCCACCCCGCCTATCACCCCCGCCGCCGCAGGAACACGGAGGTGGGTCTGCGGGGCTTGAGGCTGTTCTACAGTCACTGTTCAAAGAACCGAAGACAAGGTGTCGGTAGAACTAGGTCTTGGTGAGGAAGGAGCTGGGGGCTCAGGGTCGCAGCCCTACTAGAGGGGGCGGGGCAAAGACTCGGGCCTAGAGCGGGAGCGCGCTTTACGTGGAGCGGCGCGGAAAGAACAGCGCATGCGTCGCGGGTCCTCAGCCTGTCGCGACCGTTGACGTTCGGAGTCCTGACCTGGCGGGACTTGGGCGGGGCGCGGGGGCGCGGAAGTGGGGGCGGAGCCTGCGCCGTGCGGCTTCCCCAAGCTCCCGCCCTCTAAAGGTCGCCTAGCAACGGCCGGCCTGACCTGGCTTTGGTACCCAGGCAGAACCCCTTCCAGGATGCTGGTCCTGCGGGTGAGAAACTCCAGAAAGCCCGATGGCATGTGTTTGCTGCTTCTGCGCTCAGTGCTCGGAGTAGTGATACCAGAAGGAAGTTGTTTTCTGCATCTTGGATGAGGAAGGATCTTCCTTGTCTAAAAAGAGAAAGGAAAATAAATATAAAAAAGAGAATGTCCCCTCATAGCTCTTCATTTATACATCCGTCGTGCCGAGCTCTTTAGAAGTGGTGACTGAATACCCAAAGGCCGGGGTCCCATATACCATCCCCAGAGCTACAAATATGACTGAGCTGAAGGGACAGCGATAGAAGCCGGTCTTGAACCTTCCAGGCAGGTGACTACCTCCGTAAAATTACACACAGTACTGTCCTATCAAGTGCCACCTGTCTGTTTTGTCTGTAGCCATAGCACCTGGGCATCCGATCCCATTTGATCTCGGAAGCTAAGCAGGGTCGGCCTGGTTAGTCCTTGGATGGGAGGACCGCCTGGGAACACCAAGTGCTTCAGGCTAGGAAGAATGGCCTGGCAACCGACTCCCAAAACAATCAGCTATTGAAAATCCTATGAGTAGCAGAGAAGCACTGACAATAATGAAGGACATGGCACAGTGTTGGAGAGTTTTGTTCTGTTATACATCGGATCTCTGGATAGCACCTAATAATAGCAACAAACTTTTGCAAACATTAGAATTGTCTTGTTACTTTTTTTCTTGATGTCAAGCTGAAAAGAATTGCCACTAATAATTTTTGGAATCCGTATGCCACCCCATTTAAGACATGCTCTGGAATCTTGCCAGGACTGAGTATGGATATTTTCAACCCATCTGATTTCTCCAGATCGGGAAGATTTTCAGTACTAGGATTGTAGTAGTTGTTGGGCCAGTAGTGTCGAAATGATTTGTATGTATGGAAAGATGTTATAATATTAGAGGCATTAAGTTCCCTTTTCTTCCTCCAGCTCCAAACCTACTTAGCTACTTTTCCCGTCTGAATTAATGGCAACTCCATTCCTCAGGTCAAACCCCAAAATGCCATCTTCCTACTCTCTCATATCCAGTGTGACTGGAAGTCCTGTTGCCTCTACCATCAGATTATGTCTAGGATTCAATGCCTCAGTGTCCACACAGCTACTTCTAGCCATCACCTAGACAGCTAGGTCTCTGCCCCACCTCATAGCCAGGTTTCCACATGTCAGCCAAAGGTATCCTGGCATTTCTCTGCTCAAAACCACATAGGAGCTCCCCAATTCACTTGAAACACCAACCTCCTTAAAATATTCGATAGACCTCAGCATGCTTGCTGCTTACTTCTCTGACTGGCATGCTCTTTCCCTTTTACTTCTTTGGTCTCAGCCACATTGCCCTTCTTGCTGTTCCTTGAGCCTACTTCTGGGCCTTGGTACTGGCTGTTTCTCTTCATGTGGCACTCTTTTTCTAGATATTCCCATGACTCACTCAATTCTCACATTTATTTTCTCAAATGCCACCTGAGGGAATCCTTCTCTGGCCAGCCTATTTAAACCTCGCTGGTAACCACAACACTTACCACTTTCCTTACTCTGCTCCATTTTCCCCGTAGTACCTACCTGCTGCCTCCTAACATATCTTTCATTGCTTTTTATTGTTTGTCTCACCATGTTGTTGTTGTCAGCTGCTGTTAAGTTGGGTCTGACTCATAGCCACCCTATGTACAATAGAATGAAACATTAGCTGAACTGTGCAATGTCCTGCACCATGTCAGTGCTTCTCTGCTATTCATTGGGTTTTTGATGGCTGACAGTTTCAGGAGTGGGCTGCCAGGTCCTTCTCCCTAGCCTGCAGCACCTGGTATTCCCAGTCGGCCTCCCATCCAAGGTCTAACGAGGCTGACCCTGCTTTGCTTCCCATATCAAATGAGATCGGATGCCAGGGTGCTGTGGCTGCAGACTCTCTCAGCATACTGGAATTTAAGTTCCATGCGAGGAGGTATTTGACTATTTATTTCCCACTGTATCCCAAGTGCCTAGAACAGTTGACTGGCCCATAGTAGCTATTCAAAACACATTTGTGGAATAAGTAAATGAATAAACTTAAACAACTATTTTCATTATAGAATATTCCCATCCAGGCCATTCTTGTATGCAAATATAAGAATGTAATTATAAATGTAGTACACATATTTTGCATAATGCTTTTTTCTTATTTTGGTGGTGCTGAGGATTGAACCCAGGGCTTTGCACATGCTAGACAAGCACTCTACCACTGAGCTACGTTCTTAGCCCCTGCATTGTGATTTTTAACTGTCATACCTTACTCTGCATGCATCTAAGGTTTTCATAATTATAAACATCATTTTTTTTATTTTTTAAATGCACTTAGATTTTGTATGCCAAACAAACTGCACAGAGTTACAGTCTAATAGTTAACAAATCAAACTGCACATAGTTGTGTCAAGGAAGTTTTTACATAATTTTTTCCTTGTCCTGTCTAATCCTACCCTACTGAAGGGAACCACTTTTTTTTTTTCAGTTTAATGGATATCCTTTCAGATATTTTCAGTATATACACATACACATACATAACTGATAGAAATTTTAGTACAAAGACAGGTATGCCTGCATTGAAACTTTACTTTCTATAAGTCAAGTCGGTTTCTATTTTAGGCCTTATTCCCTTTGATGGCAGAAAAACTAAGTGTAGTTAATTCTAGGGAATGCTAACACTTAATGATTTGTTTAGCAGTTACAGTTTAATTTCAGTCAATTGAAAATTTTTACCTTTACATAATCACTAGTATTTTCAAATTATAAATGAAATTACATTCATTACAGAAAAATGTAAGCCACAGGTAAACAAAATGTAAAAAAAAAAAAAAACTATCAATCTAGCTGCCAGAAATAACCAAGCCTGCCGATTTATTCTATTCATATATATGCATATTTGAGATCACTGTAACTGACTTACATAGCTTAATATATGGTGAACATTTTCCATGTCAAAACATAGACATCTATGACATTTTTAGTGACCTTGGTTTCCCATTTAACAAATTTACCATAATTACCTCCTCTGGTTTTTTTTTTTTTTGTGTGTGTGTGTGTGTATGCATTTGGGTTTTTTCCAGCTTTTCATTGTTATAAAATGACTTGTAGCTAGCTCTGTGCACATCCCTAATTACTTCCTCAAGAAAAAGTTCTACAACTGGTGTCAGAAGGTGTGTTCATTGTTGAAAGCTTTTGGTATATACTGTCAAAAGACCTACAGAAAAGTGCAACCACTTTGACATTAGCTTCTCCATATCCTGACAGCATTCTCTTTTTTTTCTGTCTCTTTTTGTTTTGTTTTCACTAGTCTGATACAAAAATAGTTTTACATTGTGGTTTTATTTGTTAATTAGTAAAGTCCAGCCTGTTTTATGTATCACCTGCAAGTTGACTATTCTTATTTTTGCCCATTTGGCCTCATTTTTGTTTCATTCATTTGCAAGGATGCTTTCTGGAATATCAGCCTTTCAGTACCTATGCTGTAGCCGTTTTTCCAGTTTATTTGCCTTTAAGTCCCTTTATGTGCTTTTTTGACATTGCAGCTGTCAATGCTAAAAGGGGGCAGAAGTCTGGTCTTGGTGCACATGTTCTGCCTTGAGCATAAACTTCTAGGAATAAGCTAAAGATCTTTGTTTCAATTACTCCATCTGAAGGACCCACAAGGAGTCTCCAAGGGCAAGGTCTCCCAAACTATTGTTTGGATTGGGGTGGCCAAGAAGGACTGAATATCTGGAGAACATGGCTAAGGGGCTGTATATACTAAGTGGGTTCTTCCTCCCTATAGATGCCTCACACTTCTATCAGAAACAATAGGAAAATTGCCTCCCTCTCCTTTCTGCTTTCCAAAATTTAGCCCAAGGGCACCTCATTGGTCAAACCTAACTGCAAGGGAATTAAGTTTCCACCCTCTGTAACTAGAAAGAAGGTAGCCACAGACCAGAGAATTAATCCCGAGCGCCCACCAAACTAAAGTCTTAGGACTTGCCATTCCAGTTATTTTTTCTCACACCTGTTCAGCCAGTGTAGCTAGTAGGAAGTCTTTCCCACTGACCTTGCTTCTTGAAATTTTCTTGGCCATTTTCACACCTTTTTTTACACATATTTTTCAGATGATACTGTTTTCGAATCTAGGTACTCTCGTCATTTCATGGGTTTCTCTTTACCCCAGGAAGTGTCCTTTGTATTGGTTTTAGTCTGAACATATAGAAATACAAAAATCAGTGTGTGCGTTTGCTATTTATTTCAGACTTCTGTGTGCTCACCTGAAAAGCAAGTGTAAAGTGAGAAAAATTGGAGTATCCAGGAAGAGCCCTGGGGACCCTTGGAAGGCCTGAGAAAGGGTAGCCTTCTCTCTGTTAAAATTGGGGCCTGGAAGGAGGCAGCCATACCATTTACGTGCCTCCTGTGAACTTCTAATGTACCCAGCCATCTGCTTTTCCTTCCAACTCTCTTCTCGCCCACATCGAGGCGTACCTGCCTCCTGCCGTCCTGATCCCTTCCCACTCTGTGGCTTCTCTGTTCAACACTCCTGCCACACTTCTCCATCTGCTGCTGTGCCCAGTATTTAAGTGTAGAGGCTCTCCAGGGCTCTTTCTGGTCACTCAGTTCTTCTCACGTTACACTCGCTTTTCAGGTGAGCCCACAGACATCATCTGGCTTCCATTATCAACCTCACGTCAGACACACATCCCCAAAGCCCTTCTCCTGTGTCCTCCAGGCCCCTCATCCCCTGCCTGCCAATCGTCCTAACTTAGTCCCCCATGGATGCCTCTAATTCAGGTGTCTAGAAGTGAAGTCATGATGTTCCTCTGTGCCTCCCCCAGCACTCCCATTCTCAGCACATGGCTCTGGCATCTAACCAAGTGCGGTACCAGAAACGCGAGAGTTTTCCATGAAGTTCCCACATCCAGCCAATCACAGACCCTACAGAGTTCATCTCCCAGTCATGCCATAGCTCTGTCCTCGGCTCTCTGCCACTTCTCGAGAAGAGCTGGTTATGTTTTCTCACACCCAGGTCCTGGGATCTGGTGACACATGACCCAAGCTGTGGCCATCCAGTTCCTTCGTGGGTTTGGCTGGACTAATGAAAAGGTTCCTATGAGTGCAAACCTCAAGCTTCAGCAAGAGCAGTTTCAGCCTTTCTGCTTGAAGGACAGCTGAGTCTGCCTTTTCCTATGTCCCATCTCTCTCAGGACTTGTTGGCTTTGCTCAAACCTCACCTAACTCTAGTTGACACTGAGGAGAAATTTGGCATCAAGTTAATATTTCCCATTGGGAGAAGCTTGAGTTTTGTAGTCTGGGTGCCTATATAGGTTTCCCTTTATCTTTCAAATTCAGTGAACTATACCAGAATGATTTAGTTACTAGTTTTTCCTGGATACATGGTGCCCTTTAAATCTGAGGGCACTAGTTTTATTTTATTCCAGTTCTGTCACTCACTGCAGTATTTTCTTTTGCAAGTTGCTAGAACTCTCTCTGTCATTTCAATGATGAGTAAGATAGGGATGCTGATCATCCATAACATTATTCAGTAAATCTGAGCATTAAATGAGATAATGCCTGTAAAGTGCTTAAACCTGTGCCTAATAGATATAGTAAGTGCTCAACAAATATCAGTTATTGCTATAATGATTCAGTCAGAAAGTGTCCATCCAATACTTTTTTGACTTTCTGTTTCATTTGTTCTGTTCTTTTTAGAAATACCAGTTATGCATATGTTGGTTCTTGCTTGACTGTCTTCCATCTCCGTTGTTTTTATGTCTTTCTTTGTCAGGTTTTGGTTTTTGTGAATAGGTTTTCAGTTACGCTTATTCTACTTTTTATAGTTGTAATATGTTTCCAAGGAAATATTCAGCTTACACAATAGGGTTTCCTCCTTGAATTCAAAGGAAAACTCAAACATTATCCACTTTTCCCCCCTACTGAGTTGTTTTTAGTACATTCACCAACTTGTATAACCATCATCACTAATTCCTGAACACTTTTCGTCACCCACAAAGAAACACCATACCTATTGGCAGTCACTCCCCATTCTTCCCTCCGCTGGCGTGTGGCCATCACTAATCTACTTTCTGTCCCTATCAGTCAGTCTGTTCTGGACATTTTGTATGAATGGAATCATATATGTCCCCTTTTATTTAGCATAGTTTTCAAGGTTTACTCACAGCATGAATCAGTGCTTTGCAACTTTCTGTGGCAGATTGCTATTCTATTGTGCGTACATACCACATTTATTTATCCACTGATTGGTTGATGGACATTTGAGTTTTTTCTGCCATACATCTATTTTTGCCAGTATGCTATCTAGCCCTGACTGGTGTGAATAAGGAGTCAGGACCAACATCCACATTAAAGGCTTCTGAATCTCCCAAGTGAACCAGGAGGCACTTAACAGAATTTGTGTTTTCTGGAGGGCAGTTAGCATGGGCCAACACCATCCTAGATTTTGAGAAATCCAAATTTTAAGTCATCTATTATCCCTATAAGTACACACATAATTACTAAACCATTGTTTCTTCTGCGTCTCAAAAGGAGACAGTCCTGCCCATGGACATGTTCTGACTTCTTACTTATACTCTCCTTTTGCCTGGTATTTCTTCCTGAAACTCCCTCCTGCTTTTTGTCTCTCTTCCTGTGTATTTCATTAGTTATTACACTATTTTCTAAAATCCATTCCCTTCAGCAATTCAGGTAATAAGGATAGAATTTTTTGGAACACTTAAAAGACAAATTTCCTCCTCCTTTTTATATTACCTGTGGCTTTTAAAAAATATTTTAATGCTGGGTGCAGTGGCGAATACCTGTAATCCCAGCGGCTTGGGAGGCAGAGGCAGGAGGATCGCAAGTTCGAGACCAGAGGCAGTCTGCGTAACTTGGCGAGACCCTGTCTCAAAAAGTAAAAAAAAAAAAAAAAAGTGGGCTAGGGGTGCAGCTCAGTGGTCCAGCACTTGCAAAGCATGCAGGCGTGAGACCCTGGGTTCAATCCCTGGTACTACAAAAAAATAAAATAAAATAAAAAAATAAAATGTGTGTGTGTGTGTGTGTGTGTGTGTGTGTGTATTTTTTTAATTAGCTGGGCATGGTGGGACATTCCTGTAATCCCAGCAACTCAGGAGGAAGCCACAGGAGGATCCCAAGTTGAAGGCCAGAGGCAGCCTGTGTAAGCCAGTGAGCCCTGTCTAAAAAGAATAGAAAATGGGCTAGAGGTGCAGCTTAATGGTAGGATGCTTATGGTGCTGGAGACAAATATTGGATATACCATGGACTGCCAGAAGAACCAACAGATTCATGCTAGAAGTGCAGTCAGAGTGCTCCTTGGAAGCAAGGATTGCTAGACTGTGTCTTACGTATTTTGGACATGTTTTCAGGAGGGATCAATCCCTGGAGAAGGACATCATGTTTAGGAGAGTGGCAGGTCAACAAAAAAGGATGACCCTCAACTAGATGGATTGACACAGTGTTTGCAACAGTGGGCTTAAACATAAAAACGATTGTGTGCCTGGCACAGAATCAGGTAGTGTTTCATTCTCTTTACATAGGGTCACTATGAGTTGGACCCGACTCAGTGGCACCTAACACCACCAACAACATCTGCTGGCCAAAGATGGGTCACCAGCAAGGTGTCAAAGGGAACCAGAGGAGAGAGGATAACATCCTTTACTTGCAGTATAACCAAGCTCAAACAGGAGAGGAGAGGAGCTTGTATTCTGGTCCTGATTCCAGTGACCAGATCATGAGCTCACCTTGAACAAATCCTTAACCTCTCTCTGCCTCTCCAAAATAGCTGGTGTAGGGGCAGTTGAAAGGTACTTTGGAGAAAATAACTACAACTATTACCCAAACCTTAGTTATAACCTTATAATTCCTTTATTTGTTTTGAAATGGTTTTTAAACTGGAACACCCATTTCTAATTTTTAAAAATATTTCAGTAATTGTCAGTACTAATTTTTATTAAGCATAAAAACAGAAACATCTGTTAGTTTTTCAAAGTATAATTCTCTTTGCTAGGTGCATGATACAATCTTTCCTGTCTTGCTCTAGGACTAAAGTGTGGCCCCCCCCATGGCCCCCCTTAGAACCAATACTATGCTCCTTCAGAATAATGGAAGAATGTAAGTTAAAGGTGGTCCAGAAGCCCCAGCAAATAATCATGATGTACTGTCTGCCAACCAAGTGGGGAGCAGGGGTTTCTGGGAGTAACAACCCACCTCTGTGTCTGCCACTTCCCACTTGTCCCCCTAATGTGTAGTGGTCACATCTGTATTTGTCAACACTGACTTATTCCTAGAAACTATTAAAAGAGCAGACCTTTTCAGATGATTGACCTTGCTAAGTAAATCAAACTGTTTGAGGTCATGGCTGTGGGCACACCAAGCTTCCTTGCTTACATTCTGACGTGCCTTACTGAGTGGATGAAAAGCAACTGGCATTTTGCAGAGAATTGGGCAACGTGTAAACTGGGTCAGAGCTGTGCAGCCGCACTCCAGAGTGAAGAGAACACATCAAGCAAAAGCCTTGGTTTCCTTCTTCTTGGGCTGTGCTAACATCTGGGCTGCCACAGGCAGTTCATTCCAGGGAAGAGATCAGGGATGGTTGGCACAGAGACTCCAGGCTCATCTCCCCTCCCTCAGCCTGGGCTGCCACCTCTCCTCTACCCCTTGAAGCTCTCCAGTGGTGGTACCAGTTTCAATGGCACTTTTCTCCTCACACGCTAACAGTGCCCTGTCAGCGCTGAGTTGCACTTGCTTTGTCCTGGAATTCAGCCATCCTTGGGAAGTGTGAGCAGCCATGGAAGAAACTGAGGTTTTAGTGAAGCACTCACCATATAGAAATCCTCCGGGGGTGGCAGGCAGGCTGCAGAATCACAACTGAGAAAGAGGGAAAAAAGAGAATTGTAAAATGTTGGAGATTTAACCTGGTAAATTTTGAGAAAACAAGAAAAGGAATGTGATACAGTGGACAAGGCAGGACTTTGAGCTGAAATCTGGGTGAAATTATTGATTCCAGTAACAAAAATCCCTAGAGATGAGATGCAGCCAAGACAATGGTAGAAACTTGGTTGCAAATTGTGCAAGTTTGAACCAAGAGAGATGGGTCAGTGCGGTACTGGAAAATGGAAGAATAGACATCCTAAGAGTGATGCATTATTTTCCTATTTAAAATTGTTGTTGTTAGGTGCCGTCGAGTCGGTGTCCGACTCATAGCGACCCTCATAGGGTTTTCAATGGCTGACTGTTTCAGGATTGCCTTGGGAGTGGATTGCCAGGTCCTTCTCCCAATTTAAAATTAGGGAAGTAAAATTTGAAAAGTAAGTATAGGAAGCATAAGTTTAGCCTGCACAGGGAGAGGCTCTGGCCGAGTACTCAGGAGCACACTCAAGAGCCTGTTGCCTTCTGTTCAAATACTGCTATGCTACAATGCTGTATACCTGTGGACAAACTCTTCTCTGTGCCTAGGTTTTATCACCTGCCAAGTGGGCAAATAGTAATGGCCACTGCATAGCATTGTGACATTGGGAAAGTTACCAGGAATGATGCCTGGCTCATAGTCCCTACTATATTTATATATATATTTATATATAATAAATATATTATATATTATATATATTTATGTGTGTGTGTGTGTGTGTGTGTGTGTGTGTGTGTGTGTGTGTGTGTGTGTGTAGTTTGAAAGATCTAGTTGACCATTTATTTGGTGAAAAGAAGGGACATCCAGGACCCTGGCCTGTACTTTACAGCTGCCCCCTGGCAAACTTGTGGGGGAAGAGATGCTTATTGGAGACTCACAGTTAGAGGATCAGTCTATAATGGTGGCAGGGCAGACATGGCAGTGGTAGGGCCGGTGGCAAACAACCTAACTCACGAGTGGGACAGGAGGCAGAGACAACTTACTGGAACCATGGGTCCAGGATAAAACTCCCAAGCCCTCTTTCCAGGGAGCCATTTCTGCAAAGCTATATACCCAACTCCCAAAGTTCCATGGCCTCCACAAATAGTGCCACTCACTGGGGACCTAACATTCAAACACATGGGCTGTGGGGGACATTTTAGATCCAAACCATGACCATCTACTGACGGAGGCATTCATGAGCAGCTCTTTGATTTGTGCTGGGTGCTGCTGGCCATTGGGCAACAGGTACAAAGGTAAGAGTGGGAGCAAGTGAGTCAGTGCAGCCCCTGTCCTCGCAGTGCTCACAGCCTACTGAAGAAGATGTGTCCACAGCCTCATAACACTCCCTCCACCCCAGGCCATGGAGGAGGCTCTGCCAGGCCCAGAGCCCAAGAGCCAGACCCCAGGCCTGGCTGCTGGGGAAGTGGAGAAGACTTGGCCAGGAGGTGACTTTTCCCCTTGCCTGTTAAGGGAACAGCCTGAGCCGGAGGAAGGCAGGGAGCTCACAGCACTTCCCCAAACAATCTATTTGTGAGCAATTTCCACCCAAGAATGAAATGACAAACCAAGTCCAGAGGTCCTAATTCTGAGGGATGAGCAGAGTCAGTCTGGGTGGGACAGAGTACTTTGAAGAGAAGTCAAGAATTTTCTTAAGAGAAAATTAAGGTAATTGAACAATATAGGGAAATTTCACATCTTTTTTTAAAAACCTATTTTGATTTAGCCTGGTAGGGGACTGAGGATAAAGGAAATTTATTATCACCTACATGCTTTCTTAATTCTGCATCATGGGTTTATCCCACTAGGAGAAACAGTTTAGGGAAGGGGCATTTTGAACCGCTCCTTGATTTGTCTCTTCTGCTGGGATGGGGAAAGCCAGTGAAGAAAAGGAGAGTTGAGTGGTAGTTCAGAAAGACTCAAGAGATTCTGCCTGGCGCCTTCTGGTGGAGCATCTCATTGAATTATGAAATCAGTAAAGTTCAAGTAGTTACCTGACAATACTAACTTGCCACACCTCCATTTCCTCATCTAGAAAATGAAGATCTATAAAAGAGGAGCTACCTTATGCAGCTGTTAGTAATGTCAAATGAAAAGCGCCTGTAAAATACGCAGCCCAGATCTGAGTCCTGACTCTAATCCCTTTCCTGCATGAGCCTGAGTGTGCCAAGAGTGTGTGTCTTTTGGGTACCAGCCATTGAGGTGACTGGGGCTTTGTAGCCTTTAAAGTAACTCAGGTGCCCCAGGTGCCCTTAGGCTGCATCAGAAGAGGCACACTGCTATCTATCTGTAATGCTAAGACAGGGTGAAAAAAGCTAAGTTCATGGGCCTTCCTTTCATTAATCAGCTCCCAGAATTCCTGAACTTCCCAGTGCTGTTCCAGGTCCTGAGGCATTGAGATCTAGTTTTAGTGGGAGCCCAGTATGATTGGCCACTTCATCTTCCAGGGTGTCTGCTGCACTGGATACTGTGAACCCATCTTCTAAAATCCCTCCTCAATGTTGGCTTCATGACATAATAATGGCTCTTGTTTTTCTCCCGCCACTTCAGAAACATTTTTATTTTGGTAAAAAATACACAGAGAATTTGCCTTCATAGCCGTTTAAGTGTACAATTAATGCTAAGTACAGTCACATTGTTGTGCAGCCAATCTCCAGGACACTTTCCATCCTCCCAAACTGCAGTCCATTAAGCAACAACTCTTCATTCTCCCTTGCCCCAAGCCCCTAGCAACCAACCACCATTCTACTTTCTGTCTCTGAATATGTCTACTCTATGTACCACATGGGCTGGGATTTAGCTCAGTGAGTAGAGCACTGTGCTGCAGTCTCTGAGGTCCCAAGTTCAATTCCCAGCACCGCAAAAATGGGAGAAGGGCCTGGCAGTCCACTCCCAAGGCAATCCCGAAACAGCCATTGAAAACCCTATGAGGGTCGCTATGAGTTGGATACCGACTTGACGGCACCTAACAACAACACAATGTGTACCACATTTAAATGAGATCATGTGGTATTTGTCTTTTGGTGACAGGCTTATTTCACTTGGCATAATGTCCTCAGGGACTGGGATTTAGCTCAGTTGGTAGAGCACTGCGCTGCAGTCTCTGAGGTCCCGAGTTCAATTCCCAGCACCGCAGAAATGGGAGCAGGACCTGGCAATCCACTTCCAAGGCAATCCCGAAACAGTCAGCCATTGAAAACCCTATGAGGGTCGCTATGAGTCGGATGTGGACACAATTCAACGGCACCTAACAACATCCTTAAGATTCATCCATGTTGTAGCATATATATGAATTTCTTTCCTTTTTAAGGCTGAATAATACCCCTCCCTTTTGACTGCTCTGTTTTCACTGGCTTCTCTTCCTTGCTTGTCCCTTACATCTTTAAGTATCCTAGAACTCTAGTTTTACCCTACTTGCTCTCTTATTTTTATTTTTTGGTTCTTGAATGTTGAACCCAGGGCCGCACATATATTTTTGTAAGTGTTCAACCACTGGGCTGCATCCCCAGCCCCTTTTCACAATTTTTTATCTTGAGACAGCTTCTCACTAAGTTACACAGTCTGCCTCTGGCCTCAGACTTGGGATCCTCCTGCCTCCGCTTCTCAGGTCACTGGGATTACAGGCATGTGCAAGCGTGTCTGGCTCCTGCCTTACTCTCTTAATTGTCCACAGTGGTTCAACTAGCACCTATGGGTTGAAGACCCTATATCTGTATGTCTAGCCAGGTATCTCTCCTGAGATCCAGGCTCATTGGAAATTCTTCAGGCAACTATCTCAAATGCAGCATATCAAAAACACATCCATCTCTCTCCACCAAACCTTTTTCTCCTGTAGTCTGTGTCTTAGTGAAAGACATCATCATTGGCACCATTGCCAAACTGTGGGGAATGATTGCTTTTTTGCCTCCCTAGCATCATTTTTACTTTATTTTTAATCTTTCCCTTGTTTCTCTCTGGGAACTGCCTTCTCCTTCACACTCAGTCCAAGTGCTTCAAGTGACCTTCCCACTAAGACTCCTAGGACATAGCTGATCTAGTCCTCAGCCAGTCAGAAAATCCCAATGGGCTTTATATATGTGAATTAATTTAATTCCTTTGATAAAACAGCCTTATGCCTTATGTAATATAGTTTTTCCCAATGGACAGATGAGGAAGCTGAGTCACAGATAACTTACACAACTTGTTCAAAGTGGCATAGCAGGTATGGTGGAGCCAGGACTCAAATTCAGGCGCTGCTTCAAGACTACACACAGGACCAGTCCACATATAATCTGCTCCTTCCCACAAGTATGTAAATAATGGAGCCCTGCAGGCTGCTGGATGTGGCCTGAGAGGGCCAGAAGTCTTCCTGGGAAAGCTCTACCTTGGCACTCCTTGAATAACTTGATGGATGTAACTTACCACATGGTAATGATGGAAGAGGAAGCATTTGAGTTAAAGGAAGGGCTGGGTGAAATCTGTGGGGTATGTTGACTTTGAGCTGCTCTTGAATAATATGCCCATTAAGCACTTGGATTTGTGAGTCTGAATCTTAGATGTGTTAAACATAGTGCTTTATTTAATTGGGGTTTACTTGGATAAACACTGAATGACAAAACACATGTCTTTGGGGTATATAGAATTACAGGGGGAAGGAAGCAGGAGGGAGGCTGAGCATGGGTGGGCCTTAGAGGAGTGGAGTGGGAAGAAAGGGGACTCTCTCCTCCTTGTGGAGTGCCCTCACAGTAAAGATTGTTCATAGGAAGAGGAGCCAGCAGGTAGGAGGCTGGGCTTCTGTTCAGCAGGATAGAGCTGACAAATCTGTTTGCCACTAAGCAGGAGATGGCATTGGGGCAGCTTCCTCCCCAAGGTTGTCCTGCCAAGATTCCAGGAGGACCTAAGGGTCAAGTGGACCTGGCAGGGGCAGGGGTTGTGCCACTTTACCAAGCAAATGCCAATATTCAGAGGATGCCAGCCATATGAGAGGGACTCCTGCATAGGATGTGTGCCTAGTAGTGAAAACAAGGAACAGAATGAGGCTGAACCAGATGACCCCTTTCCTCCCAGCAGCCCTGCCCACATCGTGTCCAGCCTGGACCCATCAATATGATTGACGACGTTCAAAGGAAAAGGTTGGAGTGTGCCACCAGATAAGATATAGGACACTTAGTTAAAATTGAACTTCAGGTAAGAAAACAATTGATAATTCATGAGCCATACTAAAACATTTATATCATTGGTTATGTGAAACTCATTAATAAACTGGGCATCCTGATTTTTTTTCATTTTGCTAAATCTAGCAAGCCTGTAGCTGTACCACTGTGGCGTCTGATCCTGTCAAATCTCAGAAGCTAAGCAGGGTCAGGCCTGGTTAGTACTTGGATGGGAGACCGCTTGGGGACACCAGGTGCTGTAGGCTTGGGAGAAGGACCCGGCAACCCACTCCCAAAAATCAATCCATCACTGAAAACCCGATGAATAGCAGAGAAACACTAACAATACTCTTTCACCTGTTGTATGTAGGGTCACTATGAGTTGGACACCAACTCATGGCACCTAACAAAAACAAATCTAGCAACTCTAGTAATAGGACAGAACTGCAACATTTTTAAAGACAATATTAAAGAAGTAGAATGTTGTCTCAGCAGAGGTATTAACTGCCAAAAATGTTGCTGAGTCCTCCAGGTTCTGTGGTTTAGTCCCTAATTCCCAGTGACAATCCCTTCTCCAATCACCAAGTTTCTTTTTCCTCTAGGAAGTGAGGAACAAAAAGGAAAAAAAAAATTCTGTACATGCTGCTAATAGACTGGCATGTTAAAATAACAAGTAGTAGCTCATGAGTTTCCCACAGAAGGTCACAGTACACAGGCTGTACGTGTAAGGGATGTCAGTATTTTGGGTAGAATAGGGTACAGGAGAGGATGGGGTAGGGTAGGAGATCAGAATGTATTGCCTGCATTTAGTCCAATAAAACTTGTCTGTGAGTGAGTGACTGTGTATACTAGCTAATGATACTTCTTAGCTGTAGTCACAGTCCAAAATCTAAGTATTTGAAGCTACTGATAAAAAACATTGAGAGTAACAGGACATTATTTGTGAAAACTGTTAGATCAACAGCCAGGATGAATTAGTTTTACATCCACAGGCAAGCCTTGTCTTGTGGTGGAAAAGTCAGCTTCTTGCACCACCTTAACTTTTCAAGAAGACTGAAGTCCCTGCATGTAGATGACAATGCTTCATTTAAATCAGAGTTCTCAGTCATGTCTCTTTTTGCTGTAATCTCTTTCTAAAAGTATATGTTTGTGATGGTTAATCTTGATTGTCAAGTTGATTGAATTGAAAAGTGTCTAAAAGATGAGTAAAGCACACCTCTGGGTATGTCTGTGGGGGCATTTCCAGAGAGAATTAACTAAGCAGGGAAGAGTACCCTGTTTGTGGGTGGCACCATCCCATAGGCTTGGGACCCAAATGGAATCAAAGGGAGGAAAGGAAAATGCCAGCAATGGCAGAAATCTCATTCTCTTATGCTGTCTGGTGTTGTCTCTCTTTTCTCTTTTCTCTCTCTCGCTCTCTCGCTCTTGCTCTCGCTCTCCCCTACTTCCTGGTTGCCATGATGTGAGCTCCTCCTTTGCCCTGCATACCCTCCCCATCATGAGGGACTGAAACAAAATCTCTGAAACTATGAGCCAGAAGAAATCCTTCCTCCCTTAAACTGTTTTGCTCAGGCATTTAGTCAAACAGACAAAAATCTTGACTAAACACAATGTTAGGATCTAATATGTTCTCATCCAACCTTAGGCAGTAAGTAGAAGTGATAATGTGGGATGAGAAGTACCGTCTAGATGACCATGGTGATTCATTTTGTTTGTTTTTATTTCCTCCTCTAAAGGGAAGGATTTTCAACTTTGAAATCCTTTGAGACTGTTTGACATTCCTTAGAGCTACCCCTGAGGGTTTTGGAAGATTCTTAATTTCTCTCATGTGAAAAATATATGATGCTTTTACTTTGACTTTCATTTTGAATTTCAGATAATTCCTATAACAATTAGTTCTTGGTTCAGAAATTAGAGATAAAACTGTTTCATCAACCAAAATATTGTGTCCTGGGATGTTTTAGTCTTTATTTTTCCAAATGATGTAATTTTATATTGCTTTGTAAAAATAGGAAACAGCTCATGAACCTTAAATCTCAATATATATTGTTCTGCATCAATTGTTCTGATATCCAGCGCTGGAGATCTTGTACTTTTGCATGGATGAAATAGATTTGCCAAGGCATCTTTAGTGTATAGTACTGATTGGCTGCAGAATTTGGTACAAGCACAGATTTTGGAGGCAGATACACCTGGATCTGAAACTACTCCTGACTCACAAAAACAGGATGACTTTGAAAGACAAGCATGTCCTTCGGTGTAAAATGGAGATAATGTCAGTACCTATTTTATAGTGCTGTTGTGGGGTTTAAATGAGACATAAATGTAAGGCCTCATGTGTCATGGCAGAGACAGTGCTGCTGTTTACCAACCTCCATTTCAGTTTCTTCTTCATGAATGAGAGGTCACATTTTCAACTTCCCTTGTAGCTTGGGTCCATGTGACTGGGCTCTGGTCAGGAGGCTGCCACAGGGGACACATTCTAGTTGATGTAGCTACAAGGCAAAGAGGGGTTGTATAATCTATAAAGAACTTTATACGAGCAGGAAATCAACCTTTATTTATAAAGCCACTGACATTTGGGGCTTTTTGTTTGTTACTCTAGTTTTGCCTAGCATACTCTGACTAACACACTTTGTATATACATATGAGTGTCTGTTTATATATTTAATGAATTTTGGCATTTAAGGAATGAGTTGAACTAATATGGAATGATTCACAAGGTATATTTTATTAAGAGAAATAAAGCAAAACAACAGATGGCATGCTGCATTTTCCTGTAAGAAAGGAGAAATTAAAATGTATATATGTATTTGCTTAATTTTACACAAAGAAATGCAGGAAAGGAGAAACCAGAAACTTATAAAATGATTACCTATTCTGATATGTAGATTGGGACAGGGTGGCAGGGATATCCATGGAGTGAGACTTCTCTGAATAAACTTCCTTATACAATGTTGATTTTTAAACCATTACATATATTCAGAAATAAAGTAAATTATAAAGGGAAAATTCCCTAACACTGGACTTGAAAAGAAATGAACTCTAACCTAACTATATAAAACTGATGTCTGGGTTGGAGGGATATAGCTTAGTGATAAAGAGCTTGAGCTTATGCATGAGGTCCTGGGTTCAATCCCCAGCACCACAAATAATAATAATAAAGTAAAATAAGAAAATAGATTAGTGAACAAACAATGAAAGAAAAGATTATTTTTAGTAACTGGTACATACTGCTGGGACTATACATAATTTATTAGGAATTATGAGATTTTCACATTCAGATACCTGAGAAAGGTAAAATGTAAAAAAAAAATGTTTAGGAAAAACACGTCATATCTTAAAAGCAGTATTTTGTGTATATAGCACATATAATTTAGTTTTGTTCTTCAAAGAGCCTCCAAGCAGTGACACCTTGGTGGTAAGGAACATAAGTGACCCTTGAATCTTACATCTCCCAATGTAATCACTGGTGTAAGGAAGGATAATCAGTGGACACTAAACCCATTACATGAAAAGTAGCTGAGCAGTAGGTTTTTCCCACAGGGCAGAGTACACCTCATAGATCATTTAGTAATTTCAAAGAGGAAAAAACCCTCCTTTTTGTACTGGATCTAGTTTATACCTGGCCCTCCCTGCTCCTCAAGACCCACTTGCCCTACTTCATAGGTAAAAGTGATGGTCATTAAGGTCCAGCTTCCACCCCGTCGCCATCCCTCCCACAGTGAGAGGCCTTTCTGCCTTTGGCCACCTGTCCTTTCTCCTGCCAGAAGAGGAGCTGCAGCAGCTCCTGTGCCCAGGTCTAACATAGTGGGTGCCCCGGCTTTCCCAGGGGCTGCCCAGAGGCTTCTAGGAACACTGTCCAGAAGGATGGGGACATTAATGTCTCATGAGCTTCATTCCAGGGAAAGCCTCACCTGAGAGAAGAGAGTGGGGTGCAGCATCTTGGAGAGGTCTCCCAGAGCCAAGCACTTGCCATCCTGTTCCTGGAGCTATTGCAAACTTGCTAGTGAACCACTTTGCATTTCTTACTCCTTTCCTGCCTCAATTCTTTTTTTCCTTCTCGTGCTTCCCTAGGGTTGTACACTTCATAAAGCATCCATATGTAAACTTTGCTTCAGGCTCACTTTCCAGACAAAAGTCCTGGAGAGACATGACACTTTTTCAGTCAAGTCCGGACCCTGAGCATCCCTAGAGGAAACCACACACAATGTGTGAGCCTCCTCATGTGTTCTGTGACGTTTGTGAAGTATTCTTGCAAAAACTGTTTAGCCCAAATCTAATCAAGTCTCCAGACCGAATTTTAAGAGAAATGCACGCTTAAATGTAAACAGACAGCATCAAGAAGCAATCAACCAAACCAAGAACGTGCAACTTTCTGTAAGTCAGCTGGCCCAGAGTTTTCAAAACTCAATGTCATAAATCAAAAACAAAGTAAAGGTGGGGAGATTTTCTAGATTAACTTTCAGATGGAACCCGTAAACCTTAATTATATAATGGTAGAAAGTTGCATTAAAATCTTTAGAGGACAATTAGGAAGTTTTAAATATGACTTGGCTATTAGTTGTGATTGGTAGTAGTACAATGAAAACTGTTAAGTTTCTTCGATAAAAGTGGTATGGTTGTTATATAACAAATTGGCTTTATTCTTTGTTGTTGTTGTTAGGTGCCATCAAGTTGGTGTCTAACTCATAGGGACCCTACATTCAACAGACAAAACACTATTGTTAGGGCTTCTTTGCTATACATAGGGTTTTCAGTGGCTGATTGTTTTTTGGGAGTAGGTTGCTGGGTCCTTCTCCCAAGCCTACAGCACCTGGTGCTCCCAG
This sequence comes from Pedetes capensis, assembly GCA_007922755.1. NCBI lineage: Eukaryota > Metazoa > Chordata > Mammalia > Rodentia > Pedetidae > Pedetes > Pedetes capensis. Next base: position 65,795 of record VMDO01005830.1, on the reverse strand, counting down.
CCAGTCTCCTATCCAAGGACTAATCCGGTCTGACCCTGCGTAGCTTACAAGATCTGACTGGATCAGATGCCACAGTGGTATGGCTGCAGGCTAAAAAACATGGAACACTTCACGAGTTTGTCTATAATCCTTGCACAAGGCCATGCTTTATTCTTAGGAGATTGATATTAAAGCATTTAGGGACTTTGATGTCAAATTTATAATTTATTTTCAAAACTGGTTTCTGCCTGTGGATTTGTGTGGACTGAGAGGAGAAAAAGCAAATATAAAATATTAACAATCATTGATGCTACATTGAAGGGATTTATGGTTCTACTTTTGGTACTTTTAAATGTGCAAAAATTTCCATAATAAAAAGTAGGAAGATAAACACCAAAACAAACTAAGTAAAATTTAGGGGATTCATATTTGAAAAAATGTGTTAAACTATCTTATTTCCTCAACCAGTTTCATATAAGCAGCCAATACTTTATCAGAGACTAATTCATGCACCTCAAAATGGATATTCACATCCAAATTGCTGTGCTCTTGAAAGCTTTTTACCTCTTGCATGTTTCTAGCAATTTCCAGGTAGAAAGAATTTAATGTCATCTCTGCACACCCAAATTCTTGTTGACAGAATAATCAGCAGTAGTACAGAGAGCTTATTCCTTTAAAAAGCTGCATTCATCATGCACACTGGGAGTGTGAGGTACCGTGGTTCTGCAGAGAAATTGCCCTTCAGAGATAATTTTTGATTGCTCTGGTACAGGCATCTTTCCCATACAGTCCAAATCTTATATAGCATCCAGATTGGAACGTCATTCTCTACAGCTAAAATGGCAACAAATAGGCATGGATTATTTAATATGGTAAAATGCACAGTTATTTCAGGCTTCTATTATTAGCATGTCCTCAACTCACTGGGAACTCCCCATCCCCATCTGTTTTGTTAGTGTACCAGGTTGTTCTGTTTTGATCCAGATTTTGGTTACCATTGCTCCCACCCCCAACCTGCTCTTCATTCCTAAGATGCCTCAGGCAGAGATGCTCCTGTCCTGTCCTGCACTCCCCATTCTGGCTGACCCCAGGTCAGCTGATCTCTAGTCCCTGCATGCAGGACAAAGTCCCAGAAAAGGCATGTCTTACCTTGTATTCATGCACCCTAGCTGGCCAGGCAATGCTCTGAACTCCTAAAAGCTTACCTACAGGTGGAGTTGTCTCCCCTCTTTCTGTCCTGGGAAGGGCCCCTCCTTGTGCCTGCAGAATGTTGTCTGCAAATGTCTCTTCAGTTAAGGCTGAGTTCATGGCAAGTGGTCCCCAAATCTCAGTCACTTAAAATGTATATTTTGTTTTTCTTATGGGCCCACAGAGGCAGCTCCTCTCCAGGTTAAAAACTGCCTTAGGGCTGTGTTGCTTCTCTTTGATCCTCTGGACCAGGGGCTGCCTAGAAGAGGTTCAGCTCATGGAGGGTGGCAGCCCTAACAGTGGGGGAAGCAGAAACACAAAATACCAACCAAAACCTACATCCTCTCCAGGTCTCAGCTCAGAACCAGCACTTGGTCACTTCTGCCCATGTTCTAGTGGCCAAGGGCCAATGTCAGAGGCTGAGGAAGTTCTCTCCATTGTGGTCTTTTCCAGAGCTCCCTGACCAGGTCAGGCTGTGCTTTCTGTGAGGTCCTCCCTTCTCTTCCCTCCCGACTTCCCTGGCCAGTGTTGATTGCCAGTGCTTTGATGGTATATGCTGGAAAGAAGCAACGGAGAAGCAGGGAGCCTTTCAGTCTTGCCTCATCCCCAGCCCTGCAGAGGGGTTGGTAAATAGCAGTTGGATAAGCAAAAGGGGGAAGCTGACGAATGGTGAAAAGAGATGGGGTAGGAGGGGAGGAGAAATATGGGTCCCAAGCTGTCATCTACACTTTCCTGAGATTTAACAGTGAACACAAGCAGAGAAACAGGAGCCGTTTGATGGTAACAGAGTGAAGGGAAAGGCTGGATCCACACTGGGGGCAGGTCAAGCATGTTAGAAACTAGAAATTAAGGAGGCAATGGAGAATAGAAAGTTGGAGAAAGTGGTGGCGGAAGAAGGCTGAAAGGATAGAAGAGTGAAAGGAAGAACGCTGAAAGGATAGAAGAGATCTTAATAGTGTACCTACCCTTTGCCTGTTGCCAATAAATGTTTGAAGTGCAGAGGGGAAAATTGCAGTTGCATATTTCAGATGACCTCATTGTTGTTTGAGAAGAAATCAGGCATTGGAGTAAAGGGCCTATGAGGGAATATTCTCATTTGGTGGTACATTTGTTGTTGTCAGGTGCTGTTGAGCCACGTCTGACTCATAGCTACTACCCTCACAGGGTTTTCAATGGCTAATTGTTTTGGGATTTGGACTGCCATATCCTCCCATTTTTGGGGTGCTGTGGATCGAACCCAGGACCCCAGAGACTGCAGAGCAGCATTCTACCAACTGAGCTAAACCCCAGGATCTACTAAATACCATAACAAATAGACCCCAAATGCAATGCCTCTACAATGTACAGTCTGCAATAGAAACCTACGTCTTGTCACTTAATAGTCCAGGGAGAATATTCAGATCAGTGGATTATTCCCTTCTTTGTGATCATTCAGGTGCACAGGCTGGGGAGCATGCAAAAAAGAGTCTCTTAGACCTGGCATGGAAATAACACATGCTTCTTCAGCACGCTGGTAAGCACAATATTGGACCCTGGAAGATGTCCACTTCCTAATGCCCAGAGCCTATGAATATATTACCTTACATAGCAAATGTAAGGTAATGTAAGCAAATGTAAGGTAATGTAAGGAACTTCAGGGGTGTTTAGGATTTTGAAATAGAGATGTTATGCTCATTATCCAAGGTGGCCAGTGTAATCACTGGGGCTGTTACAAGTGAAAGAAGGAGGCAGGAGCATCAGTGTCCCAAGGATGAACTATAAGACTTGATTGACCATTCCTGGCTTTGGAGATGGAAGGCCAACAGCCAAGGGATGTGGGCAGCCTCTAGAAGCTGGGAAAGACAAGGGATAGACGTCCTCTAAGAACCTTCATGAAGGACACAGCTCCTTTTGACATTTTGATTTTAGCCTAGTGAGACCCATTTTAGACTTCTAAGTTAATAAAATTATGATATTTTAAGCCATGATTTTGTGGTAATTTGTTACAACAGCAATAGAAAACTAATTCAACCACACTTAGTAACTCCTTTGTTTAAAAACTACCTATTGGTCACATGAAGCATCATTTTAAACTCTAAGAAAACAATGTCTTCACTTCTCACAACCCTCCTTTCTTCCCCTTGAACTGTCAGGGCCCAGTCAAGATTGGTGGACTTTAATGTCGAGAGGTTCTGGAAGAGCAGTCCTCAAAATGTGTTCCCCAAAACAACAAAATCTGCATTGCCCAGGAATTTGTAGAAATGCAAATTCTCAGTCACCCCAGACCTACTGAATCAGGAACTCTGGGCATAGAGCCCAGCAGTTCATTTCAACAAGTCCTCCAGCTGATTCTGGCCCTGCTCAAGTTTAAGAACTGCTGTTCTAAGATGTGGTCTGTGGGGAAGGGGAGGCCTCTCAGTTTGGGTTCTGGTATGGGTGGGGTGGGAGGAGGGTTGGTCTGTGAGACTGGCGGTCAGCAGGGCTCCAACTTCCCACGTTCTGGTCAGCAGCCTCCCAGTTCACTCCATGTTATGAATGGAATGTGTTGCCCCCAAATTCCTATACTGAAATCTATTCCCAATGTGATGGTATTTAGAGGCAGGGCCTTTGGGAAGTAATTAGGTCATGAGGGTAGAGCCTTCAGGAATGTGATTACATCCCTTCTAAAAAGAGACCGGAAAGCTAGTTGGCTTCTTTTCTACCATGTAAGGATACAATGAAAAGTCTGCCATTGGCAGCCTGGAAGACATTTTTCACCAGAATCTGACCGAGCTGGCACCGTGATCTCAGATTTCTACCCTCCAGAATTGTGAGAAATAAATATCTATTGTTAATAAGTGATCTTATGTATCACAATCCAAACAGACTTAAAACACCCCATGTAATGGACTGAATGTGTACCCCCAAAATTCATATGCTGAAATCCTAATGCTTATTGTGATGACATTAGGAAGTGGGGCCTTTGGGAGATAATTAGTTCACAGGGTGGGACTCTCATGAATGAAATTAGTGCCATTTTAAGAAAACAGAGGAGTTTGCTGTCTCTACACCATGTGAGATACACTGAGAAGGTGGTCATCTGCAAGTCAGAAAGAGAGACCTTACCACACACCAAGTCTGTCAGCACCTTGAATTGGACTTCTCAGCCCCTAGAACCATGTTAAGTAAATGGAGATTGTTAAAGCCACCCAGTCTGGCGATTTGTGATTGTCCCACCTGTTGCAGCCCCACTTGACAAGACACTCCAGGATATTTAACTCCTCAGCATCTTCTCTCTGCATCTAAACCCTGACTTGGGAGTTCACTAGCTACTCACAGAATCCTCTGACATCAACTGCTGCGTCATGAAGGACATTTGTCCTAAACCGATCAAGTATAGGTGTAACCTAAGATATCAATGATATTTCTGTCATCTCCAAATGATGTGTTTCTTGGTGAAGAGCAGGCTCTGCTCTCTGTTGATGACAGATTGTGGTGGCTAAGAACTTTGGTTCTGTTGGAAGACTGTCCTGGGTTCAACTGTGAGCTTGGGGGTGGTCTTAAGCGATTTTTCCATAAAACATGGATAAGAAAGTTTCTAACCAGGATGATTGTTGTGAAGTATAAATGAGTTAACATATATATAAACCCTGGCACAAAAATGTTAATACTTATCATTAATAGTTGGAGAAATAAATGTTTTCAAATGTCTATTTCCTATACACATTTCTTTATCAGCCAGTTGCAGATGAGCAATTTATCAGTAATAGTCTCATTTCCAAATTGATCTTCTGATCCATATTTCAAGTGCATCATGAAAGGACATTTGAAACTCCAGATGAAGAAATACCAAGGTTTAGTTCTTACTGTCTAAATCAGTTTCTCAGAGCATTGACAACTAAGTCCCGCAAACTGAGTGACTTGAATAACAGAAAATCTATTCTGTCACCCATCTGAAGGTTATAAGTCTAAAATGAAGATGTCAGCAGGGCCGCTAAAATGAAGGTATCAGCAGGGCTGCCTCCCTCGGAATTCTTCAGAGAAGAATGCTTCCTTGCCCTGCCAGCTCATTGGCTCCCAGCCATCCTCAGTGCTCCTTGCCTGTGGCAGTGCACCTCGGTGGAGTCTCTACCTGAGTCTTCACAGGCCTCCCCTGCAGATCTCTCTGAGGATGCCAGTCATCGGAGTTAGGGCCAGTATGATCTCATCTTAACTTGATTATATCTGTAAAGATGCTATTTCTAAATAAGATCACATTCATAGGTACTGCACATTTAGGACTCAAAATGTCTTTTTTGGGGGACACTGAACCTACAATAGAGGCCAAGCCACTTAACAGTTGCTAGGGGCAGACTTGTTTTCCCAATCTCCAAACTTGAAACAGCACTCAGATGCAGCAGCCTACTGACTAAACCTGTTTCTTTTCATAGAGTGTGAACTGAGGTAAGGGCCATGCTGCCTTTGAAAGAGGTCAGTGTTGTCATTCCAGACCCACTGGGGCTGGATGGCGGCAACAAGCATCTAGACATGTGGACTACTCCTTCCAGAGGCATTGCAGCATTGATTTCTTGTAAGAATAAGTATTATTCAAGCCCCTAATGAGAGAGCTGGTTAAAGAAATTATGGCATAAATATTCAATGAGTTACTAGGAAGCTGTTAGAAAGAATGCAAAAAAGATTTATATATCCTTTCTTCTGAAAGGTGAGCCACTAATGCAAATGTGCTAATGCAAATGTGCTAATGTCCTACATGCAAAGTATCTTTATTTTCTTTTGCAATACATGGGAGTGGAGCCCAGGGCCTTACATACTCTTTGCAAGTGCTCTACACTGGACTGAACCCCTAGCCCATTTTTCATTTTTATTTTGAAATAGGGTCTAAGTTACACAGACTGCCTCTGCCCTTGAATTTGTGATCCTCCTGCCTCTACCTCCCAAGTAGCTGGGATTACAGGTGCACACCATGGTGCCCGGCTTAGGTGTGGAAGCAAAAGTGCCCATTGGAGGTATGGTATCCTGTGTAAAGAACAGCGCTGCCTTGACTTCCCCCTACATGCTGCCCTGATGATGCTGAGCCTGGTTCAGGAACCACAAGAGCCTGCCATTTATACAAATCCTTAAAAGAAAAATGTGCAGATTATTAATTCAGTTTCTTCCAGCACAGTTATGTAATATCTGACTTTAAGGTGTTTATGTCCTGACAAGAAAGGAACATTCCAGATGTGGTTGGATCCTGCTGCCTTAGGAATCCAAAGCAACAAAGAGCTTCAGAATGATGAGCTGATTTGTTTCTTCTCTATCCCAGACACCCTTTTCCTTCTGATGAGATATTAAATCCCTGGTTAACCAATGAGGAACTTAATTTGCCCTTAACATAGGTATGTAGTCCCTTTCCACCAGTCCCCAGCCCACCTGAAACACTGCAGCTGTAGGACTAGTGGGAGGAAGGGTGTGAGGAAGGCAAGAGAGGTAGGCAGATGATACCCCGTGGAGGCTCTGTACTAAGTGGCATGGGTCCATGGAGTCATCAAAGCCATTATTTGTGGAGAACTTCTAGACATGGCATTTGTCCACTGTCCTCTGCCCAGGACCAGCTAAGCATGGTATACTGGTCTTAGCCAGTGGGTAGTGAGCTCAGGAGCACATTGCTGGTTTTTCCATGAGGACAGTCAGACTTCAGAGTCTGTTGAAGAGCTGAGGGGTAAGAAAAGCCCTGATGATGCCCCTGAAAGCCCCAGTGGAGTCAGCCAGTGCATTGGTCCAAAGCTGGGTACTTTACAAAGAGGTTTTTTCAGGTCACAACTTTGGTAGCTGAAAGGTACAAACAGCATTGTGCCAGTGTCTTGGCAAGGCCCCTGGCTGCATTACAACATGGCAGAGAAATGGACAGAGAACCAGCCATACACGGCAGGAGCCATGTGCAGGGGGGAACTGACTTTAACGACCTGCTCTCCTGAGAACTAACCCAGCCCAACAGACTTGCATTAGTCCTTCTAAGGGTGGTACCCTTATAACCTAACCACCTTCTGCTAGGCCTTGCATCCTCAAGGTCCTACCACAATGGGCCCCAAGCTCCCAGAACATGAAACCTTTCTGGGACACCCTTAAACCATAACAGCTAGTTTCCAGAAAAATAAACTAGTTAGCTTCCTGGGTTCTAGATGTGGGTGGAGGTGAAAATGGAACTGGGTAATGATATAACTTTCCCCATTGTTGTTTGTTGTCAGGTGCTGTGGAGTTGAGTCCAGCTCATAGTGAGCTTATGTACAACAGATGAAACACTCTCCAACACTGTGCCATGTCCTGCAGTACTGTCAGTGCTTCTCTGCTATTCATAAGGTTCTCAATGTTCTCCCAAGCCTACAGTACCCAGTATTCCCAGGTGGTCTCCCATCCAAGGACTAACCAGACCCAACCCTGCTTAGCTTCTGAGATCTTATGGGACCAGATGCCACAGTGGCACAGCTGCAGGCAACTTTCCCCATTGTTGTTGTTTTTAGGTGCCATCGAGTCAGAGTACGACTCATAGTGACCCTACGAACAACAGGTGAAACAGTATTGTTAATGCTTCTCTGTTATTCATTGGGTTTCCAATGGCTGATTGTTTTTTGGGAGTGGGTTGCTGGGTCCTTCTCCTAACTTTCCCCATAGAAGTAGCTAAAGAACTTTTTTACTGGGAGGAAAATGGTAAGATGACAGGAAGAAGGGAAAATGTTAGCCATAGTATTGCTGTTATGGCATTTCTGTGGTAACATGCTTGAGTCGATCTTTGTTTTTAGAAGAAAAGTGCTCCTAATAAAGAAGCTGGAATGTAGTTGCTCCATGGTTTGTGATCACTGGGGTCTTTTGTTTTATTTTGCTTTATTTTAATGGTACATTCAGAGGACAGGGTCTAAGAAAAATCTCTAAAATAAGTGACTTGTAGATGAAAAATTAAAGATATTAAATTGAAATGACTTCAAGATGTCTTAACTATTAACAAATAGCTAATCTCTTCTAGCCCAGACATTGTTTTGTAGAAGATAGAAGATGAATACACTGGATAAGAGACAAATTGAAACAAATTGGGAAGATAGCAGTGGGCCTCCTCCTCCAAAAAAAAGTTACCAAGTAACTCTTTACTAAGGCCAGCAGTAGTTATGAAGGGTAAATTTTTTTTTCCAGTTTGAATTTGTTTTAGAATCTTGGCTTTACACTACAGTTTCTACAGCTCCTGAGCCAAATTCCTTTTAACTGAAAATTAATAAACCATAAAGAAGGACTGTGGGCTGTGAAAAAATTCTGTGGAAAGTTGTAAGGCCCAGGGTTGCGACCTTGCAGACAGCAGGGTATTAGTCAGATTCCAGCTAGGAACAACCACTCTAAGTATTTGGACAGACGGAATCTAATGCAGAGGCCAGGTGACCCACCCAGAAATCAGCACCAGAGAAAGCCATGGCGTGGACAGTCTCAAACACAGCTTCTAAAATAATAACATTACTGTGTTCAAGGAAAATAAAGACAATTTTGAAAATTTTGCATACTATAAAAAGTAAATGAAAAGTCTATAAGCAAAAAAGATAATAACTGAAACTGGGTACTTGGTGTGTTTAATGGCAGGTTATACAGCTGAAGAGACACTAGTGAGCTAGAAGATAAATGGATGGAAACCGAATCTTGAGTGAGAAGTGGGGGAGGGGTCATGACGATGGAAATAAGAGGTCCAGAGGAACAGGAGATACAGTGAGAAGGTCAAACACGCCTTCATTTGTAGTCCTAGAAGAAAAACAGGAAGAGAGTGGGACAGAGCCAATATCTGAGTACACAATAGCTGGGAATTACTGAGGCTTTAAGATAAAAAGCCACAAATTTAGAAGCACAAGGCATCCAAAGCCAGATTACCAAAGCAATTATCCACACTGAGACATATTTTATTAAAACCAGAATAAGCCAAAGATAGAGAAACAAGTCTCAAAAGTAAATCTTTAAAGGGCTGGGGATGTAGTTCAGGGGTCCAGCCTTGGCCTAGCATGTATAACTCCCTGTGTTCCATTCCAAGCGCTTCAAAGAAAAATAAATAAGCCTTTACAAAAAAGAATATGCTAAAGGAACACATGAGCAGCCAGAGTGGGAGCCGGAGTCAGTGGCTTAATGCTTCCAATGTGACAAAGTAACTTAAGGCCCAACCTAGAAATACATTCCCAGCAAAATTATCTTTCAAGGGTAAAACTAGAGCTGGGCATAAGGGTGTATACCTGTAATCCCAAAACTCAGGAAGTTGGGAGGTTAGGAAAGAGCATCTCAAGTTTGAGGCCAGCCCGGGCTACAGAGCTAAACCTTGTTTAAAAAGAAAAAAAAAAATTTTTTTTTTTAATTCCTAGGCCACTTAAAAGATAAGGAAAAAACAGAGTAAGTATAGTAGAATTCTAATAGACTAATTCTAATCCAACCTAAAAGAAGATAAGAGACAGCAAAATTTAAATCAGGCAAAGTAAATAAGCAGTAAGAGATTTAAATCCAAAAACATCAGTAATTATACCTCAAAAGGTTTAATGCTGCTGTTAAGGTAAATTATTAGGCTTGATTAAAACAACAACAGCAACCACATGCTATTTCCAAGAGGCACATCAAAAACATAAGAGTATAGAGAGCTTAAAAGTAAAATAATGGAAAAATATAAGTCATGTAACAATAATCCTATTAATAGGTGTGCTATTAATAACAGAAAAAAAGAGTCTTTAAGTAACCAAGAAGTATTACTGGAGGTAAAGGTTTACTTCATAAAATTTCAGTTGGCCAGGAAGATACAACATTTCTCTCTCTGTGTGGCCTTAATAAAGCAGAATTCACAGAACTCTTTGTAGAAATGAGTAACTCCACAATGATCTCATTACTTGATAGACCAAGGTGACAAGAATTCATTAAGAGCAGAGATGATATGAACAACACATTACAAACTTGAACTAATGGCTTTATGTAGGTGATGCACTCAGAATCTGCAGAGAACGTGCTCTTTTCAGTTGCCTGTGAACCTTCATAAGGCTTTAAAGCAAATCTTGACAAAGTTCAAAGGGTAACAATCACATAGAGTACGTATTGTGACCACAATGAAATAAAAAAACTATTCCTATGAAGTCCTCATATGTTGGGATGTAAAAAATATATACTTTAAATACCTCATGGGATAGCTGTTGTGATTTCAAATTTTTCATTTTTAACTTTCATTATATGTGCTTTTCTGTGTTTTCTTATTTAATCATACCAAAGATTTATCAATTTTCCTACTCTTTTCAAAGCAACAACCTTGACTCTGTTGATCTTCTCTGTTGTGTTTCCTGTTTCATTAATTTTTGCTCTCATCTTCATTAATTCCTTCAATTTTAAAAAATAAGACAGATCATTAGTCAATAATGTTTATATAAAGTTTTTATAAGCTTCAGGGACTCTGCATTAATGCTCAAAGTGAGGGGATCTTTTCCCTCATTTTACAGATGGGAACAAATTCATAATCCTTGCATTGACTGGAATATTGGCCTTAAGGTTTGCATCCAAGGTCAGAGAGACTTTTCCTGGCCCCATCCAGGGCTTCACCCTAACAAACTCAGGGCCTCCTATTATCCTTTTAGATCTTAAGGGACATTCTCTACAAACAGCCATGATTAAGATGATCAGAGCCTGGCTCTCATCAACCCTTCATGAGTAATTTTCAGCATATCTGAGAATTGCCAAGAAAACACCAAGGGGAAGAAAAATGAGCACAGAATGAGTGTGTAGGCTGCATAGGCCAGAGAACATGCACGTAGCAGCCCTCACCTCACCTACCCTTTTTGGTTGCTGGACTGAAGCTGAAGACTCTTCTGGCTGACCCCTGACAAAGACAAACAAAGCATGTTTGCTTAGAAACCACAGATTCTTGCTTAGAAGCAAAACAATGAGAAAACCATATCCAAAAATCATGTCTCTTCTCAAGTTGGATCTGCAGATGGGGTGGTGCTTCAAGGATTTTCTTGACTTTAGGTCAAGAAAATGTAGGAATTGTCTTCTATTGCCTGAAAGTCTAAATGTTTCAGTCCTTGGACAGGAGACGCCACAGAGCCAGACTTACTTGACACATCTCTCCACACACTTCCCATTTCAGGCATCCTTCTCAGGCCTGTAATAATACTAATTTCCCCACCTTCATTACACCCTATGAGATCACTGCTGTCATCCTCACAAAGATAAGTGAGGGCTACACCAGCATAAAAAGAGGCTTAGTGACTTGCTCATGGTCACATGGAGTCAGAGTCCTCATTTAGATTCAAACTTCCCAGTAGAGGGAACATACTCCTGTCCACTCTCCTTGGCTGCCTCTGCATGGGTTTCACACAAACTGCTTCCTGAGCTAAAGCAACACTACTCATGGCCTGAAAACTGTCAGGTTGAAACAGGAATGGTTCTCCCTGGGAAGACAAACAGAACTACTCTATTTTCTCTCCATGCCTTTGGGCCAAGGCCTTTGGCTGAGGCTGGGAAGAGTTGTGGAGTCTTCCCAGCTCTGGGACTCCCCTGGGGACAGCTATCCCTAATTCTTCCAGTGCTGATGCAGACAGACTTCAGATCCCTGCCATCTATCCTCAGCTACCTGGCTCTCAGGTGGTGCCCTGGTGGTCCTCTCCCTTCATTTGATTCCCTTGCATTGCACGATTGGTATATAGTTCTCTTTCAGCCCCCAAATCCCCCTATGTGAACCAGATGAAAGTATTTTGCAGGCTTCCATCTTTAGACATGTGGGAGATGCACACTGCCATGCCAGGCTTTTCCACACTGTTTATTTGGGTTTTCCTTTCATTATTTCTTTTCTCCTGCCTCCTCCCTTGGCTTCACTTCCTGATTCTCCTCTACAGTTCATGAGGACTGAACTCGTCCCATCATCTTTCCCACACTTCCTGTGTCCACAAGGTGTGAGACCATTAGGACATTTTGGTCAGGTATGTTTTTATAGGAATTTTCTCATTTCATCTGAAATTTCTTGTTTATTGGCATAAAATTGTAATATAATATCTTCTTATGGCTTTATAGGGGTGGGGTTTAGCTCAGTTGGTAGAGTGCTGCTCTGCCCACCCTGAGGCCCTGGGTTTGATCCCGAGCACAGCAAAAATGAGATTAGGTCCTGGCTGCCCACTCCTGAAATGATCAGCCATCAAAAACCTTATGAGTAGCAGAGAAGCACTGACCTAGTGCCAGGCATGGCACAATGTCAGGGAGTGTTTTGTTCTGTTGTGCATAGGGTCACTATGAGTCAGACCTGACTCGATGGCACCTAACAGCAACAACAACAAGCATTTGTAACATCAAACTTCAGAAATTTTCTGAGATTTAAGCTCCAAGAGAATGGATGCTTTATTCAAAATGTTGCAACAGGGAAAGTTTGCAAAGAAACTATTTCTCTAAATACATGGATTGAGAGGAATTTTATAGGAGAAAGAAACAAAAGGAAGAACGCCTACTGCAACTTAGTGGGCTTTGATGAGGTATAAGTATTGCAACTCTACAAAAACCAGCTGTTTCTTTGTGGTTTGGGTCATCTGAGTCTGTTACATCCTGTTCTTGGAACTGCTGACTCAAGGAATTTAGAGGGAGTGGGTTACTCTTTTGAGCATCAGGAGCAAGGGCATCCATTCAAAGAAAATTTTATGCTTCTCCAGATTCTCCCTTTTTATTTGGTTATTTGTGCTTTCTTTTTACATTTATCAATCTCACTAGAGTCTGTCAACTTTGTAGTCATTTCCTAAACAAAGAATCACACGGATGGATTTGTTTAATTTCTATTTTGTGTGTTCGTTTTTCTATTTCATTAATTTATATTATTATTTCCTTAACTTTTGGGAGATTAATTTCAACTTTTTGAGTTGGTGCTTAGATGATTACCAGGTCTTCTAAAAGTTTTTTAAGTTATAAACTTAAGTACTCCTTAAGCAATATCCCACTGATTTTAACATTTCATTATCATTCAGTTTAAAATATTTTCTTCCTTGAACCATGATTTATTTGGAGATGTATTTGTCCATTTCTGAATACAGTGGGGATGTCATAGGTATCTTTATTATTAGTTTCTAATTTAACTGAATGTTAAGAGAACTGTACTAGTGCTTTCTGTCTTTTAACAGTTTTGAGATTTGTCTTATGGTCCAGCATATGGTCAACTTCTGAAAATGTTTCGTGTGTGTTTGAAAGAATGGGTGTATTCTTGACACAAGGGTGCATATACATCCATTAGCTCACTTGTTGATCATGAGAGTCATCTGTATATTTACTAATTTTTAGTTTGCTTTTGCTATTAATAATTGAGAAGTGTCAACAATCTGCCATCATGACTTTTGCAAACATTTGCCAATTCTTGAGCTATGTCATTAGATAGATACTAACTTAAAAGTGTTATATCTTCCCAGTGTTTTCTCTTCCCTGAAATGGTCATCTCAAAGTAATGGCTTCTTTCAACTCTATGCATGGCTTGTGCCTTAAAGTCTCTGTCTCAGCTATTAGTAGAGACATACCAGTTTTCTCTTGGTTACTATTACCATCCTATAACTTCTTCTTATCATTTTACTCTCAAACACTGGGTCTTATTTGCGTAGGCTATAAGCAGCATATAGTGGGGTCCTGTCTGTTTGTCACATCTGAAAAATCTCTGTCACTTAACAAAATTACATCAAATGTCAATACTGGTATTTTTGGCTTCACTGTCTATCATCTTTTCTTCCTTTGTCTCATACCTTTTCCTTTTCTTTAACTTGCCTTTTTTTTTTAACAATTCATTTTTTCTCCACCAGTAGTGAAATTATACCATTTATGATTTCCTGAGATTTTACAATAGGCATGAGATTAATTAAAACTTTTACGCCCATAGACTACCTCAATCCTTTCAATTCCCACTTGGTTTCTGTTATGGTTGCCTTATATTTTAAGCCTATCTTAACTCAAAATTTTAATTGTCTCCTGTAAAATGTTCACATATTTGCTCTCACATTTCCCACTCTTTGCTCTTAATTTTGCATCTCAAAAACCCACCTGAGACCACCTTCCTTCTCTATTAAGAGTGAGTTCTTTAGAATTTCCTTTAATGGGGTCTGCAGGGGATCCATGAATTGTTCTCCTTCCAAAAGAAAAAGTGTCAAATATTTGTTTTAAACTGTGCTATTTTGTCATTCTGGAAAGATATTTTCATTGGGTATGAGATTCTAGGTTGATAATTACAGGTATTTCTACCTTTATATTGACAATTTATTCTATTCTTTTGACTTCCATTGTTGCTGTTGAAAAATCCATTCTTTGATGGCAATTTTTTGTTTTCAGCTAAGGCCCACCCTTTTTCTATTTAATTTTCTGTAGTTAAACATATTTTTATAAATTTACCCTGCTTTTTATTCTTTGGGACTTTAAATCTGTAGACTTGTATTTTCCATCAATTCTGGAAAATTCCCAGCTCAATTACCTTTGGCTCTGTTCTTCTGTCTTTTCCTTTTGAAACTATGATCAAATATATGTTAAAATTTGCTGAGGATGTAGCTCAGTGTTAGATTGCTTGCTTAGTATGTGCAAGACCCTGGGTTCCATACCCAGCACTGTAAAAGAAAAAGAAACCTAGTGTTATTGTTTAGGGTATAAAGATCATTAGTAAGACAGATAAATTCATGTACAAATAGTTTGTCAGGCATAGCGGTGCTTGCATGTAATCCCAACTACTAGAGAGGTTGAGACAGAAGGTCTCAGGATCAAGGCTAGACACAGCCTATGCAATTTAGTGAGACATTATTTCGAAATAAAAATCTAAAAAAGGCTGGAGATGTAGCTCAGTGGTAGAGTACTAAAACTTCTCAATCAAATCTTTCTCCATTTACTTTACCACTTCCATACTGTTAATGCATAGCTGTGCTCCTCAGTCTTTGTGATACTGTAGAAAAGAACTAGGGGTAAAGTTTATTACAGGAAAAGAATGAAAGGAAGTTAACACCCGCAGAAGGAGAGCCTGCAAAGGGTGAGTGGACTACTCAGAGAAGAGTGAGAAAGCTGCCCAGGGGGTGAGCTGCTTTTTTCATCACTCTTAGGTGGTTGCCACCCAAGTTCCATTCTTGTTCGTTTTTTCCCCCCATTCCCCAGGTGGAGTTTTACTTTTAGAACAGAGAGGGGTCTGTCTAGCTGAACGGAGACTTATTAGTGAGACAAAGAATGTTATTGTCACCATGAAAAACATTCTAAGTAATTTTTCTGATTTTGGCAATTTCTAGTTGGGCTAGCGACTTGGGTGGATGTCCTTATCTTTGCAGTTCCAAGATTATAGGCTGCATAAGCATCCTGAATAAACATTTGCACCCTAACTCTTACAAGGTCACAGGCTGCAAATTTTGCTTCTTCAGATTCTTGGATTAACTCCTTGGTGCCCCACGGTTCATTCCTAACTGGCTGCCCACTCTGTCAATGCTACATTCTGGATGACTTTTTCACACATCTTTCAGTTCACTAATTGTTTCCTCATGTCCCATTCTGTTGCCAGGTGCACTTTTAAGTGTTTTAAGAACAGATGTTTTCACAAATATACCTGAAAATATGGGAAGTCTAGGAAGGTCTGCGCCTTTAGTCGGTTTTCACTTATGTTGCCTTTTCTCTATGTACCTAATTATATTTGACTGTTTGCTGATTACTGCCCATAAAAATTATTTATAAGAGTTGGGTGTGGAGGTACACATCTGTAATCCCAGCACCCAGGAGGCTGAGGCAGAAGGATCTTGAGTTTGAGGTCAGTCAGAAGTATACAGCAAGACCCTTGCCACAGAAGACAACAAAAGTGTTACCTGAGGTTGGATTGAAGCAGGACTCTGGTGTTTGTGCCAGCCAGGACTCAGGTTGGGTTTATCTAGCTCTGAGTAAAGGTTGCTCCCTGAGCACAGCTTGCCAGGGATTTTACCTTTTTGCATCTACTACTGTGCTGAGTTGGGAGAAGGACCTGGCAATCTACTCCCCCAACAAAAAACAGCCATTGGCAACCCTATGAATAGCAGGGAAGCACTGACAATAGTGTTTCGCCTGTTGTACATACAGTTGCTATGAGTTGGACACTGACTCGACGACACCTAATAACCACAACTGTGCTCAGTAATAAGGCTGCCATCTCTACACTTGGGGGGAGGGTCACTGCTTAGCTCTGTTTTATCCTGAGGATGCAATGCTTTGGGAACAGTTTAACTTTGGAAAGATTTCCTGTAAGATCTATCACTTTGGGTGGGCCTGGCCCTGAACTTCTGTCTCACCCACTGAGTAGTGAGAGTAGGCAGCCAGTTAGGAATGAACCGTGGGACACCAAGGAGTTAATCCAAGAATCTGAAGAAGCAAAACTTGCAGCCTGTGACCTTGTAAGAGTTAGGGTGCAAATGTTTGTTCAGGATGCTTGTGCAGTCTGTAATCTCGGAACTGCAAAGATAAGGACATCCACCCAAGTCACTAGCCCAACTAGGAATTGCCAAAATCAGAAAAATTACTTAGAATGTTTTTCATGGTGACAATAAAATTCTTTGTCTCACTAATAAATCTCCATTTGGCTAGACAGACCCCTCTCTGTTCCAAAAGTAAAACTCCACCTGGGGAATGGGGGGAAAACCGAATAAGGGTGGAACTTGGGTGGCAACCACCTAAGGGAGACGACAAAAGCATCACCCCCTGGGTAGCTTTCTCACTCTTCTCCGAGTAGTCCGCTCTCCCTCTGAGGGCATTAGCTTTAATTCTTTAATTCTAGCCTCCCCCCAACCCCGTGTACGTGTGTGGCAGGACTTAACTTTTTTTCTGCAATATCACACGGACCAAAGATTGCAGCTACATGTTTATAGGAGCATTAGCAGACATGCATCCTGAGGGAACCTTGACCATAGACATACCAACCTCCAGAACTGAGAGAAATAAGTTGTTTATATGCTATCCAGTTTATGATAGCTTATTATAGCAGCCTGAATGGACTATGACAGACAGCATACTAACTACCCTGTAAAAATGCAGGCTTTTTCATTGATGGCAAACTCACCCAAATAACCTAGGCCACGTTTACAGGAAACAGAAAGTTATGGCCCACCTTTTCTATTCTTCCCTTTATGAAATTTTTCACTCTAGATTTAAAAAATTTATACACCTTATTTTTGCCAGCTTAACCCTTGCCTACGATGTTTTGCCATGCATAACTGACTTTGACACCTAGAGTTGAACATCTTGAACCTACCAGAAATACTTTGTTGTTGTTAGGAGCTGCCAAGTCCAACTCATGGCAACCCTATCTATGCACGACAGGATGAAGCACTACCCAACACTATGACGTGCACATGACCTTTTTGTTTGAGCCCATTGTTGCAGGGACTGTTTTTTCTCATTTTGAGTCATGCCACATAAGCAACTGGAGGTCTCAGAGGCTTTCCTCCATTCCCATCATTAAAGTTGACTGTACTTGGAGGAGGCAACTATTCCAGTTGTCTCTTAAATGTCTTCTAGCCTGGCTCATTATCTGGCACTTCATTTCACAGTGCTTCTCTGCTGTTCACAGGGCTTTCAATGGTTGTCTCAGGAGTGGGCTGCTGGGTCCTTCTCCCTAGTTTTAGTCTAGAAGCACGGCTGAACGTGTCTACCATGGGTGGCCCTGCTGGTATCTGAAATACCAGTGGGATAGCTTTCATCAACAGTAATATAAGAGCCCCCACAGCATGACAAGCTGACAGACATATTGGGGACAAGTACTTTAGGCTACTTTACCATGGATCTTCCAGTTTCCAATTTACCCATCGTCCAAATTACAATTCTCTTCAATCCTGTGAATTAGACAATTTCAAAAAGTGTTTTGTTGTACCCACCAACTGGCATCTTTATTTTCCCTTCTTGCACACAATTCTCTGAAACAGAGTATGGGACAGCCCCTAAACAGTCACCTCCCATCCCTGGCCTGGCCCAAGTGGGCTCAGCTACTCCAACTCACTGGAATTGTACCATGATGTCCACTCGAGCTAGCAGACCAGGAGACCTCTACACATTTGAGATCCACGGAGCAGCACTTGTATATGTTCAAGGAACAGGCAAGAGGCCCTATTTCCAACTGGGGTGGGGGGGGGTTGCAATAGGAATGTGTCCCCAGTGGTCAGTGTACAGGGGTAATCAGGATCGCCATTTGAAAGGTGGTCAGAGGGTGGGGGATGTGCTTCAGTGGTAGAGACCATGTACAGTATGGGCAAGGCCCTGGGTTCAATCCCAACACCACAAAAACAAAACAAACCCCAAAGTCTTTTTTTTGTGTGTGTGTGGTACTGGGGGTTGAACCCAGGGCCTTGGGCCTCCATGCCTTGCAAGTGCTGGATCACTGAGCTGCGCCCTAGCCCCCCAACTTTTTTTTTTTTTTTTTTTTACTTTTTGAGATGGGGTCTCGCCAAGTTATACGGACTACCTCTGGTCTCGAACTTGTGATCTTCCCGTCTCCACCTCCCGAGCTGCTGGGATTACAGGCATGCACCACTGCGCCCAGAACAAAAACCTCAAAATCTTATCTGAAAGATGGCCAACCTTCACTGATACTTAACCAGTGTCACCGCTTGAAATTAGGCAGTGCCTTAGGTCCAGCTGGGGCTGAAGTAGGGCTAAGGAGGTGCTGTGCAAGGGAGATAGGGCTTCAGACCACAAGCACACCAACTTCCCTGGCCACAGGGTACACGGAAAGAAACATCGTAACACGATTGTCAAGTCATTCCTAGTTCAGCAAATGGAAGTCCAATATGCACTCAATGCTGCTGGGAGTGGGTGCTTCGCAGCCTCCTTTCTGCCAGTAGCCACTCTGAGGATCCGGAAAATCTGTGCCTCTGCCTTTCGCCAAGCCACTCTAATTCCCACTCTTCTCTCAGAAAACCCCAAATCAACATCCCTGATACCACCCTTTCCCTGGCAGGCCCTGGCCACTTCCTTTTTAACACATGCAGAGGTAAGGCCAGACATCCATTAGGGTGGTTTTCCTTATGGTCTTTCTCCCTTACTTATCTACCAGATAGTCTTGCTACTCTTGCTAACATCCTTTCTTCACCCAGTACTTAAGACAGTGGATTAGAAATTCTCAACAAGTATTTGCTGAATAAATCTGTGGATAGGGTCAGGTTTGCCAGTGTCACATGCAGGAGACACAGAGCAAGTGTGGTCAAGACATTCTAAAATGAAGTTGAGTGGCAGAAATAATTCTTTCCCTTTTTCCATTCCATTCACCAAAACCTGCTGTTGGGGGTTTGGAGACAAAGCACTCTTCAGTACTCCCACAAAGGGACATGGAACCTACCTGGCTAGAGAGGCAGAAATCGTAGACACAGATGGGAAACTATCTGGCAGGAGATTGCTGTCTTGTAAAGACAACAGATTCTGAAGACAGAGGTCAGATGTAGAACTCATCGTCTATGAGTTGCCCCACATCCTCATAGAGTTGCTCCTCTATGAGAAGCCCCACCCATTCTTGGAAAGGATACTTGAGTCAGAAGGCTCTAGTTTTACCATGTTACCCAGGTAACAATTCTGCATAAAGTCAACCTGTTCCTGACAAATTGTTTGTGTGGGGATGATCACTCACATGGCCTGTCCACTCCCACAAACTATAATCCAACCCCAGTATCACGATCACATTGCTTACCTGTGGTCCCTTCAAAATTCATCTGTGCTTCTTCTAGGAGAGACATCATCTAACTTCTGGTGAAACTCACACTATTACACCTGTGGGATGAGTCTCCGGCTGCCCTCTTTGGTTTGGATCTGGGCAACTAGCCCCACAAAGACATGACATACGAAGGAGTCTGCATATAGCTTCCTCTAAAGTAAGTCAGAGCTTGTTCATATTTGAGGAATTTCTTTATTTGAGTTCCACCTTACCTTGCCACTACTATCTGGCCTTCATGGCAAAGAGAGTGAGCCTTGAAGAACATTATTCATATTTTACAAGACAATATACAACACACGTAGTATACGAACTCTTTACAATGCATTCCAAAAGAAACATTTAACAGGATTATTCGAAAACATGAATTTCCTCCTCTCTTGATTACTGGTAGCTACTTAGCTTTTTAGCTCTTACATTAAAATGCCTTCTTCCCAACATTTCTATTCACAGGAATCCCTGAATCATTTTTTTCTGTAAGGTGCAAATTCATGTTGAAGATGTAGTCCACTAGTTATTGAAGATGCCAAAATCCTCTCCATGGTAGAACCCTTTCTGTAGCATGTGTGAATGCCACCTTCCAGGTTTTCAGTCATCACACATTCATCATTGAGAAGGTTCATTTGAACCCCCCAAATTTTACCCAATTTGTGTATTTCAAGTAGTACATTCCAATTTGCATTTTAAGTGATTCGCTATTTCCTATTATTAGATGTGTATAGCAGTCTATGGTTTTTACTTTTCCTACAAAGAAATCTAAATTGTTTCAGAATTTGTCATCTACTCCCCCATTCAATTATTACCATGTTTATAATTCATGATCACTAATAAATAAATTTATATTCCCTGAAGCCATTCATCTCCCTGAATTGCCTGTTGGAGGCCATTCTTGGATTTTTTTTCCACTGACCAAAGTATAATTGGGATTCAAAGCTATGCATGAATTTCCTCCATTTCAATTCACATAATTTACCCAAATGAGAACTTTGATGGTGACTATGCCATTTCCAATTGAAGTCCTTTCCTCATCTGCATGTTTTATGTCCAGAAATGTCTGCTCATTTTGAGAAATTTAAAACATATTCCAACACTATGATGGGTTTTAGGCCCTGGGGTGGACATTTATATTCCAAAAGGGCTCAACTATCTTGACACTGGAGCCTTCCTTATTGGCTATGATTGAAAAATCCCATAGAAAGGATTATTCATGGTCATCTACAATGGTTTCATTTATACTATGAGAATGATAAACCATGGATAAGGACCTCAGAAATTCTTACATTCATAAGGTTTTTCTTCCATTTGACTCCTTTGAGACTTGTAAAGTGCTGCCTCCCACAGAGGCATCCTCATCTTGGTCCCATCCAGAGCATTCACTCCCTCGTAGGTTCTCTGAGGGAATGTGCCACTATGACTTCCCACACCTGTCACATCTAAAGAGTCCTCTCCCATGTGGATCCTTTTGTGCTTGGTGAGATTTGATCTGATATTAAATGCCTTCCCACACTCATTACATCGGTATGGCTTCTTTCCAGTGTGGATCCTCTTGTGTTGGTCAAGGACTGATCTGTAATTGAAGGATTTCCCACACTCACAATTATAGGGCTGCTTCCCCCGGTGGACGCTTTTGTGGTTGATGAGACTTGAGTGTGAGATGTATGCCTTCCCACACTCATCACATCCATAGGGCTTCTCCCCTGTGTGGATCCTTTTATGCACCGTGAGGCCTGAGCTGTTCCTGAAGGCCTTCCCACACCTATCACATATATAGGGTTTCTCCCCTGTGTGGATCCTCTTGTGTTGAGAAAGAAGTGAGCTGTAACTGAAAGACTTCCCACACTCGACACACTTGAAGGGCTTTTCCCCAAGATGGACTCTCTTATGGCTTATAAGAGTTCTGCTGGAGAAAAAAGCCTTTCCACATTCATCACATGTATAGGGTGTCTTACCAGGGTGGGTACTTTTATGGTTAATAAGGCTCGAGTGGGAGATGTAGGCTTTTCCACACACATCACATTCATAGGGTTTCTCCCCAGTATGGATTCTTTTATGAACTTTAAGGCTTGAGTTGTTTCTGAAGACCTTCTCACACCTGTCGCATTCATAGGGTTTCTCTCTAGTGTGGACTCTCTTGTGTTGAGAAAGGAGTGAGGTGTAATTAAAAGATTTCTCACACACATCGCATTTGAAGGGCTTCTCCCCAAGATGGATTTTTTTGTGGTTTATAAGGGTTCGGTATGTGATAAAGGCTTTCTCACACTCATCACACTTAAAGGGCTTCTCCCCAGGGTGTACACTTTTATGATTTATAAGGCTTGAGAGTGAGATGTAGGCTTTCCCACACTCTTCACATTTGTAAGGTCTCTCTCCAGTGTGGATCCGTTTATGTACTTTAAGGCCTGAATTGTTTCTGAAGGCTTTTCCACACTCATCACACCCAAAGGGTTTCTCTCTTGTATGAATCCTTTTATGCTGCTCAAGGGCAGAGCTATAGTTGAAGGATTTCTCACAATAGCTACATTTATAGGGCTTCTCCCCTAGATGGATTCCTTTGTGATTTTTAAGGCTAGAGCGTGAGATATAGGCTTTTCCACACACATCACACTTGTATGGTTTTTCCCCAGTATGCAGCCTCCTATGGACTTTGAGGCCTGCATTGTTTCTGAATGTTTTCCCACACACATCACACACATAAGGTCTCTCTCCAGTATGTATAGTTTTATGCTGAAGCAGCAGCGAATTATAACTGAAGGATTTGCCACACTCCTTGCATTCATGAGCTTTCTTCCCAGGGTGAATGCTTTTATGGACTGCAAGGCCTGAGCTATAGCTGAATGCTTTGCCACAAACATCACACTTGTAAGGCTTCTCTCCCGTGTGTATCCTTTTATGCACAATGAGGCCTGAGCTGTTCCTGAAGGCCTTCCCACATTCATCGCATTCATAAGGTTTCTCTCCAGTGTGGATGACTTTATGCTGAATGAGGAGAGAGCTGTAATTAAAAGATTTCTCACATTCATCACATTTATAAGGTTTATCTCCAAAGTGGATGCTTTTATGGTTTAGAAGCGTTCTGCAAGTGATGAAGGCCTTGCCACACTCATCACATTCATAGGGCTTCTCCCCGGTGTGGATCCTTTTGTGGACCCTCAGGCCAGAGCTGTTACTGAAGGTTTTCCCACAGATGTCACATTCGTAGGGCTTCTCCCCCGTGTGGATTCTTTTGTGGACTCTGAGACCAGAACTGTTCCTGAAGGCTTTCCCACACTCACCACATTCGTAGGGCTTCTCTCCAGTGTGGATCCTTTTATGCTGGTCCAGGACAGAGCTGTAATTGAAGGATTTTCCACACTCATCACACTTGCAGTTCTTCTCCCCAGAGTGGGTGCTCTTGTGGTTTATAAGGCTGGAATAGGACATGTAGGCTTTCCCACATTCATCACACTTGTAAGGCTTCTCCCCAGTGTGGATCCGCTTGTGCACACGAAGGCTGGAGCTGCTCCGGAAAGTGCCCCCGCAGTCATCACACTCATAGCGCTTTTCACCAGTGTGCATTATTTTATGTTGAACAAGGCGGGAATTATATTTGAAGAACTTCCCACACTCATCACATTTATGTGATTTCTTAACAACACTGGTCTTCTGCTGTAGACTGGGCTGAGAGTTTCCATTAATGTTTTCTACCCATCTGCCTTGCTCACTGGTGTTTGGTTCTGCAGGAACAGTCTGGTGAGTAGTATGTTTCGAGCTCAGGTGTGAGCTTTTCTCTGATGCCTCATCTTCCTGTTCTGCCTTTATATTTGCCGTGTTTCTCACTTTGCCAATCTTTTCCTTGATGCCCCCTCTGTCCTCCTTCATTCTTTTCCCCTCAGGCCTTTCCAATGGAGTCTCTACTTTGTTATCCCGATCATAGGTTTCACCAATATTAGATTCCTGTGTATGCTCCTGGTGAAGACCATCCACTCTGGGCCACAGAGAGTCTGCACTTCCGATATTTTCATTCTTTTCAGTTGATTCCTCATCCTCAGTGCCCGTCATCAAATGTGACACTAAACCAAGAAAATGAAAATGACACTTGTTCATTTTGGTTAGAAAAAACTGGAAAAATAACATCAAAATTCACTCATCCACTTGAAAAATATTTATAGACTGCATACAGTAAGGTAGTTACCATTTTAAGTACTAGCGACATGACAAAATTTCTGCCCCTATGGAGCTAATGTTAAAATACTGGAGCCCTTGATTTTTAATGCACCAAAGAGCTTTTCTAGATGCAAAGAACCACAGACAATACCAGTCAGCTTTTGAATAATGTCACCTTGTCATAGAAAAACAAACAGAAGGTAGACGAAATCTCTGAAGGAGGCAGAAAGATTAATAAGACAAAAAGTTAGGTGTGACTTTTTTATTATGAAAAGTTATTCATAATTAGCAGAGGATAGACAAAACTAAAGCCTGAAGAGGAGAAATCAGTACCTGAGCAGAGGTGTTGGGAAGGTGATTATGGTTGTGAAATCATGAAGATACTCACCACAGAGATGAGAAAGAACACTACCTGCAGCTGCTGGGAGTTGGTCTGACCTCCTAGACTTTTCCTCCAAAGAAAACTGACCCTGCATAGTGGATAGTGAGAAAAGAACTCTATATGGAAGAACATGCTCCAGCCTGGCAGGGAATGAAGCTTTCATTCCTACTTAAGAACAGGTTAGTCACAGGGCATATCGAAGATTAGAAGCAAAAACATAAACCATCAAGCAAAGGAAGTACAGTCGGCCCTCCGTATCTACAGATTCTGCATCTGCAAATTCACTCAACCGTGGATCAAAAATATTCAGTAAAACAAACAAACAAACAAACAAAACCCCTGCATCTGTAAAGAACATGTACAGGCTTTCTGCCTTGTCATTATTCCCTAAGCAATACAACCAAGGATTTATATAGTATTTACATTGCTTTAGGCATCAAAAGCAATGTTAGAGATGATTTAAAGTATATAGGAAGATGTGTATAAGTTATATACAAATACTCTTATCATTTTATATAAAGGACTTGAACATCTGCAGGAGATCTTGGTATCTGTATGTGGGGGAGGCGGGTCTGGGAATCAATCCCCTGTAAATACCAAGGGGTGACTGGAATACCAGCTAGTTTCAAACACCTTTCTCTATGACCCTGAAACATTTGTTTAACCTCTTTGTATAGCAGTTTCCTCATCTATAAAAATGAAAGCAACAGGGTCATTGTGAATATTAAATGATAACACATGTAAAGGCACAAGAACAATGTCTGTTCCTTGGTGAGTGCTATATGTTATTATTTATTACAGTATTAAGGGTCAGCCTATCAGACCAGAGTTGAAGCCTACAGAAAAATCACATGACTCAGAACAGGTAAGCTTCCCAAAGCAGATTTTAGGACCCAGGCAGGGACTGTGTTCTCTTGAGGGCACTCTATACATGACTGGCACTCCAACAGCAGCCACCTACTGACTTACTAACCCCTGAGAAGAAAGAAACTACTCTAAGTCAGTAATCCTCAGACCTCAGAAAATGAGACATTTGTGATTACACTTAGGTACAAGATGGATCATCTCCTCTGACTCTGGGTATCAGACTCTCCTGGATCACTACTTTGAAATTCTGTGACTCCTATTTATAAGACTCTATATATAAACATGTGAGGAGGAAGTAGGGGTAATAAAAAGAAAATAAGATATATACTTTGGAGTGGACATATACAAAGAATCACATTTATGTTCATAGGAATGATGGACTCCAAATTAAAATTTACAGAACAGGAGCTGAAGCTAGGAGCTCAGGAGGCCACCAGGAAGATAAAATAAAGAATCACTCAGGAGACACTAAACCAAAAGGTGGTTCAACTGAGAGAGCATGACAACATGTCTATTAGATAACTAAATATTATTTAATATTAAGTACTAAGAGATCATCAGAGGTCACTGAGGAATGGCAACACAGCCTAGTTCCCTGGCTCCCTTTATTTGGGCAGAGCTGTCCATGACATTTAAAATATGAGGGTTACTGGGTGGGCGGTGATCTCCAGAACTGTCAGCAGCAGTACACTTTGTCTATACTTTGAGTGCTGTTCCCTCATGCCTCAGGACTGTGCTCAACCCATTTCCTTTTCAACCCTAGCCCCTCTACCTCTACTCACCCTGGGCCCTTAAGACAGAAAGATGTTTAAGTTCCTATAGCCGTGAAGCCAAAAGCTAGAGGAAAAAAGCAAAAGAGCCAGACTAGATATTAAAATATACTATAAAGCCTCTATAATGAAAGCAGTGCAGTACTGATATGTAAAGAGACAGACAAATCAAATAGAAATGTACAGAAATTGTTCCAACTATATGAAGGAGTCAGTGCTAAAGATGGCATCTCAAATTATTGGGGAAAAGACAGTCTTCTAATAGAGTAAAGTTAAATTAGAAAAAGATAAAATTAGATCCACCCTTCCTACCACACAAAAGAATAAACTCCAAATGGAACAGAGACTAAAATATAGAAAAGCTATACAGTAAATACTAGAAGAAAACATGAGTAAATGCCTCTATGACATGGGTAAAGAGAAAGTTTTTAACTATAAGCCAGATGCAATAAAAGATGGATGCTAAACTATATAACAATAAAATTTTATGGTGAAAATACCACAAAGAAAATTGAGAAACAAGTAACAAAGTAGAAGATATAGGCAGTATACATCATATATAAGAAACAATATTCCTAAAGAATTTTCAAATACTGAAGGAAAATAAGACTAAAAATCCTTAAAAAAAAAAAAACAGGCAAAAGATCTGGAGAGTTCACAAAAAGAAATATTAAACATGTGAAAAAATATTTTCATTAATAAGCAAAATATAAATAAAACTACAATAAGATACCATTTTCCACCTGTCACACTGGAAAATATTCAAAACTTCATGATATACTCTGTTGATAAGGCTCTGGAGGAAACGGGTATTCTCATACTTTACAGAGAAGGCAAACTGGCACAATCCCTGTGGTGGGAAATTTGCCACTATGTAACAAAACGAAATTCTCCTTTAATCCAGAAATCCCACTTCTAGGAATTTATACTAAAGGTATGCCTGCAACTGTAGCACTGTGGTGTCCTATCCTGTCAGATCTCAGAAGCTAAGCAGGGTCAGGCCCAGTTAGTACTTGGATGGGAGACTGCCTGGGAACACCAGATACTATAGTCTTAGGAGAAGAACCCAGCAACCCACTCCCAAAAATCAATCCACCATTGAAAACCCTATGAATAGCAGAGAACCACTGACAATAGTGTTTCACCTGCAGTACATAGGGTTGCTATGAATCGGACACCAACTTGATGGCACCTAACAACAACATACTGAAGGTATACTTCCAAAAATACAAAAGTATATATGTACAAAGTTATTCATTATAGCACTATTTGTATGCATAAAATATGGAAAACTATCTAAATATCCAAGCATAGAAGACTAGTTAACCGTGTACTAAAAAAGAATGAGGAACATCTCATTGATGTATAGCAATTTCCAGGATATGCAATATTTTTCTTTTCAGTACTGGGGGGCTGAATTAAGAGCCTTGTGCATGCTAGGCAAGCCCTCTACCACTGAGCTGTACCCCTAGCCCTTTTTCATTTTTTATTTTGAGACAGGATCTCGATGAAGCTGAGCAGGCTGCCTCTCACCTCAAACTCATGATCTTCCTGCCTCAACCACGTATCTGGCATTACAGGCTTGTGCCATGGTACTGGGCCTACCATATTGTAATACCAAAAAAGTAAAGTGAAAAAGAGCATAGATGCTAAGTTTTATGTCAGAAAGAAGAAAAGTAAGAAAATAAGCATATATTTGTTTATCTTTATAGTAATACCAGAAAACAATCCATACTTAACAAGGGGTGGGGTGGGAGAAGAAAGCAGAAGGGATAGGGGAGAGAAACTGAGTATAGCTTTTTGTACAGTTTTTACTACTGAAATGTAAAAATGTTCTGTGTATTCAAAGAATAAAGTTGAATCAGTAAGGATGAGAAAGGGAGAAAACTGATAAAACAAGAAGCCCCAGCATTTGGAGTAGTTCATGCAATCCAAAGAATGTAATCAAATATTAGGTTATCCTGATAAACAGTACTGAAGATGCATTCAAGTATTTCAGTTATCTCTGAGCATGAGTGTTACACAAGGAACTTAGATTATGATCCACATCTTGTTTTTTTTCCCCAGGCACTGGGCTAATCCCTGGGATGAAGAGATAGATAAAACAAGGCGTAGCCATTAAGAAGCCAACAGGCTAGAAGGAGAATCTGACAGGAAAATAACATGGGATAAAAATGACTGAGGCAAACACAGCACAGAGAGGGTAAGAAGGAAGAGCTAGAGACTTCCCTGAAGGACCAGGAAGAGCTTTTGGAAGAAAGGAGTGGGATTTCAGCAGAGGCAAGAACAAGTGCAAGGCAACTGATGTTTCACTGCCTTTCAGACACCCTGAGCACAGTGCAGCAGGTCAAACTAGTCATGTGGGAGACACCAAATAAGGGATATACCAGGGTCTGAATAGTATTAAGGAGTCCAGACTTGATCCTCAGGAGATTTAGGCAAAGGAGTAGTAAGTACTGAGATTCATTTTGAAAGTTTTATTAAATCAGTGGTTGGCAATCATTTTTTATAAACGACCAACCAGACAGTATTTTAGACTATGTTGGCCATTTAGGACTGCTGCTTATTATTTTTAAGATTCCCTTAAAAATGTATAAACCATTCTTGGCTCACAGGCCATACAAGAACAGAAAAGACTCAGTAGTTTGCCAACTGCTGTTAGATAACATCAAGGGATCTTAGTTAATTAAGGATGGTATGATATTGGTATTGTTGTTATCATAGGTATTTTTTATTTTTTAAATGCCAACTGAAATATGCTAGAATGAAAATGCATGGTTTCTGAAATTTGCTTTAAAATACTTCAGCAAAAAACAACAAAAAGGGCAATGATGAAAAAATGTAGCAGAATCCTGGAATTGTTGAATCTGATGTATGTCTGGGAGCTCAATGTACTATTCTACTTTCTTGCTTAGGTTTTTTTTGGTTTGTTTTGCACATATATATATATATATATATATATATATATATATATATGAGAAAAAAGAAAAAGAAAGCACCTTCATACTAGTTGCCATGGGGAATGGACTGAGGAGAGAGAATCAAGATCTGGAGTTCTAAAAGGAAGTTACTATGGTCCACCCAAGATGACTGATGTGGTAGTTATCATGTATCCCCTATGACACAGTGAGGAATTACTCCAAAATAAAAACTCCCTTATGATCCACATCTTGTTTTTTTTCCCCAGGCACTGGGCTAATCCCAGTGAAAAGAAAGTTTTCAATGTCTTAGGAGTTCTAAACGCTGGATGGAAATAGCCTTTCTAAGCAGTTTTCAAAAGAAAGCACGACCTTACCAGCCTGGTTGTATCAGATGAAAGCTGGCATAGAATGTTCTTTGTTCTTTACAAATTACATATGACTCACAACCTCTGAGTATTTCTGTGCTTGTTCACATTGTACTACCAGTGCCTACAAAAGTGCATGCAGATAGAAACCTGCACTTAATTTCTATCTCTGCCCTGGAGAGCCAGAAGCCACTTCTTAAGAGTCCACAATTCAAGACAGCAACTGTGGTTCAGGATGGCTGAAAATCTCTTCCTATAAACAAAAAGCTGCAACAGGAAACAAGTGCAACATGCTGGCAGCTACTTTGAATTTCCAAAGTTTAATCATATTCCATGAGGCAATTTACTACCTTAAGTTCTTGGATATCATATCTAACTTGGAAATGGCTATATAAAGAAAAGAAGAAAACAAGAGAGAATGTGACTACAAAATGCTTATCAAGTCAAGGAAACCTAGGAAGTGGAAGAATGAGCAAATGAAAGATAGGACTAAGAAGTGAGTGAGAGAAGTGATGTAGAGACAAGAAAAGAAAATATGGCTTGTGCTCCAGCTATTTTTGCATTTAGCTGATGAGTATCAGGATTGTAAATGGTTAACATGAGTTGTTTCTATAGTTTAAAAGTAGAAATAAGGATTGAAGGTGATTTTTTTCCTTGAAGTAAAAAAATGGAATAGAATATTCTCATACTTGGTAGTGGAGAAGAGATTTCTAGTCATCCCAGGGAATAATGTAAACAACAGAGATTCTGAAAGGCAGGCTAAGAAATTTTCTGAAGGTAATGAGGGGCAAGGACTACTTTGAAAAAACTAATGGACAGAAAGATTTTATTAGGCCAGTGTAAGACTAAACATAAACACAAGTCTCAGGCAGGAAAGGCTACTTAATTTTTACTTAGTTTCGTTCTTTTAACATTGCACATGAGCAACTGTAATGAGTCAGCATATTGAACAATCTGCCAATACCTGGTTAAGGTAAAGCAAAAATTATTTTATTGTTAGTCTTTTAAAAGCCCTTGCTCTTCTACAATGTCATTCCCTGTACCCTTGTTCAAGATAACAAAAAGTTTAAACAATCCAGATGTCCCTGAATAGATCTAAATAATTATGAACACGCAAAACATGTAAACGATGGCCAAGGGCACACAACTTTGTTAAAGAAAAAAAAAAACAAAAAACAAAAAACTGCCTCCTGACATGTAGAGATCTGTAAAACAGTGAAAGCAGCAAGAAGGCAGAAAGCTTTGAGTATGCTACCACCTATCTGCAAAAAGGGGGAACTAACTACATTTATGCCTGCAGCCACACTGTACCACTGTGGAGTCCGATCCCGTCAGATCTTGGAAGCTAAGCAGGGTCAGGCCTGGCTAGTACTTGGATGGGAGACCGCCTGGGAACACCAGGTGCTGTAGGCTTGGGAAAAGGACGAGGCAACCCATTCCCAAAAAGCAATCAGCCATTGAAAACCCTATGAGTAGCAGAGAAGCACGATAATAGTGTTTGCCCTGTTGTACATGGGGTCGCTATGAGTCAAACACTGACTCGACAGCACCTAACAACAACTACGTTTATATTTGCCAGTATTTGAATAAAGAAATCCTGCAAGAATACACTCAAACTAACAAAAGTGGCTGCCTAGAACGACAGCTGAGCGCGGGGGGGGGGGGAATGTCATCATTTTATATTAACATCGGAACCATATGAATGTGTTACCTATTCAAAAATTAATTTTTAAAAATCTTTGGGCTTTCAAAAAGAAAACCGTTTTTCTGGCCACCTAGTCTAACCTAAACATCTCACAGCCACACACCAGACTAAGCACTCTCCCACTCTTCGCCCCGTCGTCTTCTACATCCCCACACCCGATTCCCCAGGCTGTCCCACGGTCGAAGAGCCTCTTCCAACACCTCAGTTTTCGGGGCCCGCAGCAGGTCGCCTCCTCCGGGCCTACCCTTTGGTATCCAGATGAAAGTCCCCGACAGCGACCGGGGAGGACCTTCCCGGGCCTCCATCCGCAACTGCGCAGTCTCTCGACACCACTCTCCCACAAAGAACGGGGGGTGGGGGGAGGTACTCAAGTGAGAGGACCCCTAAAGTTCCTCCCGCGCTCGCATTCCTTCCTAAGTCTCGGGGCCAAACCTAACTGCGACGGGGACAAGACAGGGCGGGACTTTAGAGCGCTAACATGCGAGGTTCGCCTCCCTCCCCGCCCGAAATGGCAGTGAACAGCTGAGGAAGATGGGGCCGACCCTCCGGCCCTGCCCCGGACACCAGGCAGCCTTAACGCGACCCCGGCCAGTTCGGACAGCAGTCGGGGCCCGCGGGGAGCCCGGTTGGTCTCAGAGGCGGGCCCTCCCCGGCCCGGTCGGCCAGACGTCTTCCCCTCTCCCCTTCTCCCCCGGAACGCGCCTCCTGAGGTGCGAGGGGAGAGAGCGCGCTTCCTCCCAGATCGCGCCCGAGACCCGCGGGGCGGCCTGACCCAGGCCAAGAAGGGGAGGGCGTGGCAGGCAAGGGCCGGGGGCGGAACGCGGGCGGCCCGGACTCACGTACTGGCTTTGGCGGAGCCGCTGGAGCCCCGCGGCCGGCGGGACAAAAGCGCTGACGGCCCGGCCGGAAGGACCCGCGCCGACCCGGGGCACTTCCGAGCCCTCTCTGGGACGCTGGAGGACTAACTCGATGGTCTGGCCGTGTTCAGGCACGTGACTGGTGGCGTGCTCAGATGGCCGGGGTGCAGAGGGCTGGGAGTGCGTCCGACTGCAGAGCTTCGGAGGCACGGGCGGAGTTTCCTGTTTTCATGGACGTTTATATTCCGGGGTGGAATGGGGCGAGGGGAACGGGGCACAAGTACTAGAATAATTAAGTGGCTCAGTAGAGTAAGTAGTTAACATCCATGTATCTGAGCACACAATTGGTTACGCAGGCTGCAGGGACGTGCCCCGGAGCTAGGGCCGGCCCGCGCACCCATGATCGGGGAGCCCAGGAGGAGGCGGAGGAGGGCGCTGGGTGGGGCTCCCCGCCTGTCTTCTGCCAGAGCCGAGTGGGGGCGGCCTTGCCAACCCCGCCTGGGCGCTGGACAGAGAGCCCGCAGCTCAGCCCCCAGGCTTGCAGGAGTCGGGTTACCCTGGCCCTGCGGGGACGCCTGCTTGCGGGTGACCTGTGCTTCCCGGTGACCTATTCCCCCCACCCCCACCCAGGTGTAGGCTTCCAAACCAAATCCCTAAAATAATTGCAAAGGATTTGGTTTGGGGCATGCTAGAAACGTCGACCTTTGAAAAGTAGAACTGCTTATTATTTAAATATATCCAGTAGAATCTAAATCCACAAGAATTTGATACTACCATTGATTTTTAATAAAAATTTTACATCATTTGAGGGCTATACCTTTCAATTTTTATGTAGTTCACGGGAGGTTTTTTTTTTTTAATCCTAATCTAGTTTCATTCCACATGAATCACTGAATTTTATCCAACTTTTAAATATCTTATGCTTTACGTTTTATAGTTAAGCTAATAAAGCCTGCAGCCATACAACTGTGGCGTCTGATCCCGTAAGATCTCAGAAGCTAAGCAGGGTTGAGCCTGGTTATTACTTGGATGGAAAACCGCCTGGGAACCCCAGATACTGTAGGCTTGGGAGAAGGACCTGGCAACCCACTCCCAAAAAACAAATCAGCCATTTTTGAAAACCCTATGAATAGCAGAAGAGCACTAACAATACTGTTTCACCTATTGTACATAGGGTTGCTATGAGTCAGACACTGACTGGAGGGCACCTAACAATAAAAGAAGAATTCTTATCTGTCCTAAATTTAGTTACAGGCCAGAAGATGAAGAGGAGAGATAAGAGAAGCTTCTGGGCTAACAGCTTCTGGCCGAGTTAAAACCAATTGTCACAAAACTCTACATTCATAGCTGCCACATTCATTCCGATGCCCATTGATTTCCTGCAGCATCCCAAAGTGCTCCAAGTCGCGTGGTACCTAGGCACTGAACCACAATGTGTTCTGGAAGGCTGGTCGAGTGCTGCACATTTTTTTTCCTATAAGAAATAATAACATATTTATTGGTTCAAGCAACACACTAAATGCTAATTCAAACACATGACTGCCACCAGCAATAAATGCTTTTTAAAATTCAATTGTTCTTACTGTTTTCCTCTCTCCTTCACTTGGAGTGCAAGAAACTTTCTTGGGTGCCATGATGACTATATGGTAGTTGTATGCATATATATAAATAAATGAGATGGTACACACTTCCAGGACAGGTTTTTACTGTTTGACATTAACACATGGAATGATAGTGTGTTTCACCCGAAAGTGTTAAGTACGGTGTGTTATATAGATCTTTAGCATAGAGGTCAAATGCTGATCAATGGGTGGAGCCCAGAACCAGATTTCTCTGGAAGATTGAGCGCTGAAATGTTTGAGCATAGAGCAGTTTGAGTGCCAAGGTACCACTGTACTTACTGGCTAGCCTATTGTGCTAAGTCTTGTCTCCCACCTCTTTACTATGGCCAGTGTAGGTTACAGTGCTTTCTTTCCCCAGAGTTTATCTAAAAATGCTCTTGCTTCTGGTGGGGTGGACGTTTTCCAACTGCTACCTAGCTCTGAATGGGAGACGGATGTGGCAGTCCACTCCCTAAACAATCAGTCATTGAAAACCATTTGAGGGTCGCTATGAGTTGGAAATGACTCCAGGGCTCTTAATAACAACCACCACCACCAGCTAGCCTTGGAGCTGATAGTTGCAGGAACTTGTCCTAGGATCTGGTCCTTTCTTTTTCTTGCTTGCGTCAGTATTGGCTTAATAAGACCTTTTGTTTCAGAGATCCTTTGGTCACTAGAGTTTTGGCTTATTCTACTCTAGCCTGCAGCTCAGTGGTACAGCACTTGCAAAAAGTATGTGTGAAGCCCTGGGTTCAGCCCCCAGTACCAAAAAACAAATAAATAAATAAAAGATATTCCAAATTGCTGGAGGGCTTTTTGTTCCTATTCTTAAGATAAAGAAAAAAACGTTTAAATGTTTACTAATCAGAAGGGTATGAAATTGTATGTCATTCATTTTAATTTGAACCTATGAGGGAGGTTTCCTATAGGTACCACTATGGCATCCAATCCCCTCAGATCTCAGAAGCTAAGCAGAGTCACACCTGTTTAGTACTTGGATGGAAGACCACCTGGGAACACCAGGTGCTGTAGGCTTGGGAGAAGGACCCAGCAACCCACCCCCAGAAAAAAAAAAAAATCAGTCATTGAAAACCCTATGGATAGCAGAGAAACATGGCCCGTGCCTATTGTACATAGGGTCACTATTAGTCAGACACCGAATCGACTGCATGTAACAAGTCTGTCTCTGTAACGAAATTAGAAGTTAATGATTTTTTCTCATTCTTAAATATTAATAAATAATAATAACATAAATATAATAATAAATAAAATAATAAAATAAATAAAACAATAAGATAAATAAATAATTATTTTCTACATTATTAACAAAGTTTTATAAATATAAAGTTTTATGATCATTTCGTACACCAAAAGTGTAGTGCTTTGGACACAAATCTGTACTAAGTCATCCCCCCTGCCTCCCTGGTACTGGGGGATTGAACCCAGGGCCTGGTGTGCTGCGGCAGTGTTCCACCACTGAGCTGCACTCACAGACCCTTTCATATTTTTTATTTTGAGACAGAGTCTTGCTAAATTGTACCGGTT
Organism: Pedetes capensis; assembly: GCA_007922755.1. Lineage (NCBI taxonomy): Eukaryota > Metazoa > Chordata > Mammalia > Rodentia > Pedetidae > Pedetes > Pedetes capensis. Next base: position 30,847 of record VMDO01005830.1, on the reverse strand, counting down.
GCCTCTGGCCTCAAACTTGATTTCTTCCTGCCTTAGCCTCCTGAGTTGCTGGGATTACAGGCAAGCACCACTTCACCTAGCCAATAAGGATTTTTAAACAGTCCAAATTATATTACCTTGATGAATTTTGCAGCTCACTAGAGTGAGCTGTTCAGGATCAACTCTACACCTAATTTTCATTTTTATCTATACAAGCCCTGCTACACCAGTTTACTAAGTAGAGAGTTTTGTTGTAGTAATAAGCATTTGACTGCATTTAGTCTTCATGCTAGAATTCTACACACTTCAAAGGAAATCTGGGCCAGTGGGAGGTATTATGCTCCATCTTAGAGCAGAGGAGGGCAGCAGCAAACTTTTTTGGGGGAGCAAAGTCCTAAGCTCTTCTCAGGCCAGGAAGTTTGAGGCAAGAACACAGGATATTTGGGGATTGTGAAAGGAGTCTCCCGGAACTGCCCTAAACAGTAACCTAGAAATATGTGCTACTGAGACTTGAAATGGGGCCAGTAGCCACCTTATTGGACAACATAGCCCTAGAAGGGGCAGTGGGCAGTTCTAAGCCTCCAGAAGCATTCACACTCCAAACTGAAGACTGCTGTGCTTGCCTGCCTTGCCACCCAAGAATGGCAAAGTATAAAAATGTCTGGGTTGGAACATTGTGTTTAGTAAAAGGTATTATGAGATAGCACTCTGTACCCCATAAATATGTACAATCAAAATACTAATAAAAAAATAGCAAGAACAAAGGTAGTGTGGGTGACAGGGATCATTGGGAAGCCTACGTAAGTCATCCTAATTAAGGTGATTTTTACTGTAAGGGAACTCTGTGAGTTTTGTTATATTGCAGGCACCTTTTGTTTGATCTTGTGAATACACACACATTTGCCTTTTCAAACACTTATCTCTTTGGAGTATCCACAAATCATAGCACTGTCTAGACCTGGATTGTCCCAAATGGAACAATTGTTCACAGTTAGCTACTGAATACATAAAATATTGTGGGAAGTAAAATCCACTATAGATTTTTTTTTTTTTTTTTTTTTTTTTTTTTTTTTTTTTTTTTTTTTTTTTTTTTTTTTTTTTTGCAGTACTGGGGGTGTTGGACTCAGGACCTCACACATAATTGCTCTACCACTGGGCTGCACCACAGCACATTTTTTATTTTTTATCTTGAGACAGGATCTCACTAAGTTACACAGGATGCCTCTGGCCTTGAACCTTCGATCCTCCTGCCCCTGCTTCCTGAGTCACTCCATCCTGGATATTTAAGCTAAGAAGAAAAAATGTTAACTATGTTATTAATATTTCTTAGGTTGATTACATGCTGATATGATAATATTTTGGCTCCATTGGGTTAAATAAAAATATATGATTAAAGTATATTTTACCTTCTTTTCTTTTTGCTTTAAATGTGTCTACTAGAAAATCAGATATCACGTACATGGTTCACTTTGCATTTCTATTGGACATTGCTCCTTTAGAGGACAAATAGATGACAACATTGTTGGAAGTCTACTTTTGCTCTGGTGCTCATCTGTCTGCCTTTGGATTGGTTCAAGTATAAATAAATATTGAGCTGCATCCATAGGGGCTTGATTCCACTTTTAGCTGTTGAATTTTGTCATAAATTTATTTTAAAATAAAAGCCCCTCTCCCACTATAGCATAATATCAGCTCATTACATAATTTGGAACAGAGAGAAAATTTAGAAAAAAAAATTGTCATTCTATTACTTAGTGACAGTCACTGTTAACATCTTAGTAAAAGTCCTATGGATATTTTTCAGATGGTTGCAATCATAATGTCTCTACATTTTTATAGTGCGTTTACAAATATTATGCATTAGAATTTTCCATGTTGCTACTCTTTGTGACAATCTATTGAACTACAATCTCCCTAATTGTTCTTCTGTTCTTAATTAATGGGATTCTTCCCAAGTCTTTTTTTTTTTAAGTGTTGCGATAAATAATACTATGCTAAATCTTTTCCTGTATTTTTTGTTGGGATAAGTGACAACAAGAGGAATTACTGGATCAACAGATAAAACATTTTACAAGTCTTTAGAACAATAGAGAATTAGAAGCACTAATAAGTGTAATGGGGGAAACACTGGAAACAAAGAACCAGAAAAAGATATTGCCCATCACTACCATTGTTTTCCCACTGCAGCTGAATAAGAAAAAAGAAAGTAGAATATAAACATTGGAAAGCAGTGAAGTAATTACCCTGTTTTCAGATAATAAGATTTTATTTTTGCAAATCCAAAGAGAATTAACTTGAAAAACTAGAATAAGGGATTCCTTAAGGAACCATGATTTCAAACTTAACAAGAGAGCAATGATTTTCTTACGTACAAACTAAATTAGGATAACGGAAGGAAAGACTACATTTACAATAGAAACAAACAAGCAAAAGACCAAATACCCAGGAATTAACAAGGCACATGCAAGACCTATGTGAAGAAACTTTAAGCCAATCACCTGTAGTCCCAGAGATTCAGAAGGCAAATGCAGGAGGATTGCAATTTTGAGGCCAGATGCAGCCTGAAAAACTTAGACCCTGTCTCAAAATAAAAAATGAAAAAGGTATTGGAATGTGGCTCAGTGGTACACCACTTGTCTGGTGTGTATGAGTCCCAGGGTTCAGCCCCTAGGACTAGAAAACAATGACAATAATAGCACTAGGGACACTGAAGATCAACTATCCTTATGGAAAGTGTCTGGATGCACCAAATGAATGGAAAGACTTGGCATCAGAATGGTGTCATTTCTCTCTCAATCTGTGAGGACCAGAGGTGCTAAAAAACGTATACACATTTGAAGAGACATTATCTATGCATTACCATTTGAGGTTGAATTGAATTACAATGGTAACCATTTTGAGCAACTTTTGTAATTCCAAAAGTCAATGTGACATATATTTGTCTTTGGTTATTGGCATACACTGGGCATTGTTATTTTAATACTTAAGATGTATGTATATTTTTTGGCATGCTCTGTATAATAATCCCAATAACAAATAGCAACAATCTTCTTTGTTGTTGTTGTTGTTGTTAGGTACCCTCGTCCGTATCCAACTCATAGCGACCCTGCGTACAACAGGGGAAACACTATTGTCAGTGCTTCTCTGCTGTTCATAGGGTTTTCAATGGCAGACTGATTTTTGGGAGGGGGTTTCCAGGTCCTTTTCCCAAGCCTACAGCTTCTGGTGTTCCCAGGCGATCTCCCATCCAGGTACTAACCAGGCCCCACCCTGCTTAGCTTCCGAGATCTGACGGGATCGGATGCCACAGGGCTACAGCTGCAGGCAACAATCTTCTTTGGCAACCTATAATTGATTTTAAAGTTCATGTGGAAAAACAAACAGGCTCTTGATTATTTCTGGTCAGAAAATGCCAGGGCAAAAAAGGTGGGCACTAGAGATGGGGCATGCTACTAAAGCATGCTAATAATTAAGCTGTTGTAATTCTAAGAAGAAAATATAAACCCTAAAAATAGACTACAGAGTTATGGGTATTTATTTGATAAAGCAGAATTTCAAATCAGTGAGGTGAAAGATGATATAGGTACACTGGGAAGTATTTAAAATTAGATTTAAAAAACCTCAGCCCATATAGTAGGATAAACCTACGGTATATGACCTAAAAGTAAAATGCATCCATGAGCAAGGAACAGTGGTGTGGACCTCTGGTCCCAGCCCCTTGAGAGACTGTGGCAGGAGGATCACTTAAGTGCAGTAGTTTGAGGCCAGCCTGGGCTAGATGATGAAACCCTGTCTTAAATGAATAAAATAAATAAAAATGCATGCACATTAATAGTCACCACTGCTGCTGTCACCTCTGTAAAAGTATTGCTGTTTTTAGGTGCTGTGGAGTTGGATCCGACTCATAGGGACCCTAAGTACAACAGAATGAAACACTACCCAACACTGTGCCATGCACATAATCTTTTTATGTTTGAGCTCATTGCTGCAGCTACTATGTTTCTTCTTATTTTGAGTCATGCTGCATCAGCAAAAGGAGGTTTCAGGGGCTTTACTCCATTACTTTGAGGAGGCAGCTCTTCCCCATCTGATTTTTGAATGCCTTCTAGCCTGTGGAGCTATTTTCTGGCAACATATTTAACAGTGCTTGTCTGATATTCATAGAGTTTTAGGGTCTTCAATGGTTAATTGTTTCAGGAATGGGCTGGCAGTTCCTTCTCCTAAGTCTGTCTTAGCCTGGAAGCTCAGCTGACACCTGTTCACTATGAGTGGCCCTGCTGGTATCTGAGATACTGGTGGCATAGCTTTCAGCATCACAGCAACATGAAAGTCCTCATAGCACAGACTGATAGACACATGGGGGATATATTTTATATTTATATATCTATATAGATACAGACATATATACACACATACATAAATAAGGCATAGGAGCAGAAGGGTGACCATTGGTGGGGAGGAAGGGCATCAGATGTCAGGAAGGAAGTCATGACAGGGAAATTGAGGAGATAAATATGAGCAATATACAATGATATGCATGAATGGAAATATCATAATGAAACTCATTAAGATGACTCACTAAGTTGTACATTACCATTTGTTGGGAGGCTATCTTTTCTCCAATTTATATTTTTGGCACCTTTGTCAAACATCAGGTGACTGTAGCTCCATGGGTTTATTTCTGGATCCTCTATTCCATTCTATTTGTCTATATGTCAGTTTTTGTGCTGTTCTTGTTGTTGTTAGGTGCCGTCGAGTCGAGTCCAACTCATAGTGACCCTATGTACAGCAGATCGAAACACTTGCCGATTCTGTGCCAGGCAAATGATCTTATTTATGTTTAAGCCCATTGTTGCAGACACTGTGTCAATCCATCTGGTGGAGGGTTTTCCCCTTTTGCGTTGACCTGCCACTCTTCCAAACATGATGTCCTTCTCCAGGGATTGTTCTCTCCTGACTACATGTCCGAAATATGTAAGACGCAGTTTGGCCGTTTTTGCTTCCAAGGAGCACTCCGGTTGCACTTCTTCTAGGACAGATTTGTTGGTTCTTTTGGCAGTCCATGGTATATTCAATAGATGTCTCCAGCACCACAATTCAAAGGCATCAATTCTTTTTCTGTCTCTCTTGTTCAATGTCCAGCTTTCACAACCATATGGTGGGACTGAAAATACCATGGCATGAGTCAGACGCACCTTTGTCTTCAATGTGACATCTTTGCTTTTCAATACTCTAAAGAGATCTTTTGCCACAGCTTTTCCTAGAGCAATGCGTCTTTTGATTTCTTGACTGCTGCTTCCACGGGTGTTGTTTATATAGCCAAGCAAAGCAAAATCTTGGACAACCTCAATCTTTTCTCCATTTATTGTGAAGTTGCGTGCTGACCCAGTTGTAAGGATTTTTGTTTTGTTGATGTTTAGTCGTAACCCATATTGAATTTGTCTCTGTAGTATAGTTTGAAATCAGGTGTTGTTATACCATGTGCATTGCTCTTTCTACTCAGAATTGCTTATGTTCCTTGGGGTCTTTTGTGCTTCCATATGGATTTTAGGATTATTTTTTCTATTTCTGTGAAGAATGTCATTGGAATTTTGATGGGGATTGCATTGAATCTGTAGATTGCTTTTATTAATATAACAATTTTCATAATATTAATTCTCCCAATCCATGAGCATGGGAGATCTTTCCATCTTCTAGTGTCTTCAGTTTCTTTCTTCAGTGTTTGAAAGCTTTCATTATAGAATTCTTTCACCCCCTTGGCTAGTTTATTTGCAGGTATTTTATTCTTTTTGAAGCTATTGTGAATGGGATTATTTTTCTGATTTCTTTCTCATCCTGGTCATTATTGGTATATAGAAAAGCTACTGACTCTTGTATGTTGATTTTGTATCCTGCTATTTTGCTGAAAGTGTTTATCAGTTCTAAGAGTTTTCTGGTGGCGTCTTTAGGGTCTTTTAAGTATATGGTCGTATTGTCTGCAAATAGGGATCATTTGACTTCTTTCCTGTTTGGATTCCTTTTAGTTCTCTTTCTTGCCTTATTGCTGTGGCTAAGACTTCAATAATTATATTGAATAAGAGTGAAGAGAGTGAACCCTCATCTCATTCCTGATTTTAGAGGAAATGCTTTCAGGTTTTCCACATTTAGTATGATGTTGGCTGGAGGTTTTTAATACATTGTCTTTGTTATGTTGAGATATTTTCCTTCTATTCCTAGTTCCTTCAGGGCTTTTATCACGAAAGGATGTTGAGTGTTGTCAAAGGCCTTTTCTGCGTCTGTGTGATTTCTGTCTCTGAGCCTGTTTATGTGCTGTATTACACTTATTGACGTGTATTTTGACCATCCTTGCCTCCCTGGAATGAAACCAACTTGATCATGCTGTACAATCTTCTTAATGTGTTGTTGAAGTTGATTTGTAGGATTTTTTATCAAGAATTTTTGCATCTATGTTCATCAAGGAAATTACTCTGTAGTCTTTTTTTGTGTGTGTGTGTGTCCATATGTAGTTTGGTATGAGGGTAATACTAGCATCATAGAATGAGTTTGGTAGTGTTCCTTCTATTTGTATTTTGTGGAATAGTTTGATAAACATTTACGTTAATTCTTCTTTTAAGATCTTGTAGAATTCAGCCGTGAATTCATCCAGTCATGGGTTTTTATTTGATGGAAGACTATTAACTACTGCTTCACTCCTGTTCATTATAGATCTATTTGAATTACTTATATCCTCTTGATTTAATTTTCATAGGTCATATATGTCTAAGAATTTACTATTTTGTCTATGTTTCCTAGTTTTTTGGAATAGAAGTGTTCAAAGTATTCTCTAATGATTCTCTGGATTTCATTGTTATCTGATGCAAAATCCAATTTTCACCTCTAATTTTATTAACATAAGTCTTCCCTCTCTTTCTTTTGGTTAGTTTGTTCAAGGACTTGTCAATCTTGTTTATCTTTTCAAAACCTGCTCTATTTCATTAATTTTTATATTATTCCTTTAGTCTCCATTTCATTCATTTCTGCCCTGATCTTTATTATTTCTGTCTACTGATTTTGAGTTTTGCTTGATCTTATTTTTATAAAACCTTGAGGTACATCCTTAAGTTATTTGTTTGAGTCCTCTGTGATTTTTTAAATTTAGACACTCATAGCTATATATTTCTTTGTTAGAACTAACTTTGTTGTGTCCCAAAAGTTCTGGTATTGTGTTTCATTTTCATTTGATTCTAGGAATTTTTAAATTTCCTACCTGATTTCCTCAATTCCCCACTGATCATTTAAGAATGTATTGTTCAATCTCCATGTACTTGTATAGTTTCTGTAGTTTCTCTTGCCCAATAGCTGATTTCTAGGTTTTTCCCCCTCACGGTCTGATAAAGCATACAAAATTACTTTTGATTTTTAAATATTTGTTAAGACAATTTATGGCCTAAAATGTGATCTACTTTAGAGAAAGTTCCATGGGTTACTGAGAAGAATGTGCATTCTGTACCTTTTGGATGGAATATTCTGTAGATATTCATCAAGTCCATTCAATCTATTGCTGTATTAAACTCTGAAGTTTATTTGTGGATGTTTTCTCTGGATGTTTCTATCTGTCGATGAGAGTGTGGTATTGAAGTCACCTACTATTATTGTTTCTGGACCTGTGTCTCTTCACGTCCAATAGTATTTGGTTTATGAAATTTGGTGCACTGATATTCTGTGCACATATATTTATAATTCTTATATGTTCTGGATGGATTATTCCTTTTATTAATAGGTAGTGGTCTTCTTTCCCCACATATCTGTCAACTTTTCATGTTATGGGGCTTGCATGTTGCTGTGATGCTGAAAGCTATACCACTAGTATTTCAGATATAGCAGGGTCATGCATGGTGGACATGCTTCAGCTGAGCTTCCAGACCTGACAGAGAAGGACCTGGTAGCCCACTCCCAAAACAATCTGCCATTGAAAACCTTGTGAATAGCAGAGAAGCACTTTCAAATATGGTGTTAGAAAATGAGCCCCTAGGCTGGAAGAATTTCAAGAAATGACTGGGGAAGTATTGCCTCCTCAAAATAGAGTCAGCCTTAATGATGGAAATGAAGAAAATCCCCTGAAACCTCTTTTTACTGATGTTGCATGACTTAAAATGAGAAGAAACATAGAAATATTGTGTGTCTGGCACAGTATTGACCAGTGTTTCTTTCTGTTGTACCTAGGTTCACTATGAGTTAGATCCAACTCAAAGGCACCAAACAACAAAGTGAACTTCTTTATCTTTTTGGACTAATTTTAGCTTGAAGTCCCGCTTTTTTTTTTTTTTTGCATCCATTTTCTTGATATATTAATTTCTATCCTTTCACCTTCAGTCTGTGTGTGTTCCTGCCAGTAAGATGTGTTTTCTGAAAACAAACAAACAAAAAAATTGTTGGATATTGTTTTTTAATCCATTCAGCTAGTCTATGTCTTTTAATTGGAGAGTTAAAACAATTTCTGTTGAGGGTAATTATTGAGAGGGGTTTGCTGATTCCTGTAATGTGTTGGGTATTTTCCTGCTTGGTGTGCATACTATTTGTTCTGTTCTTTCTCCTTTATTCATACTCTGAGCCTGCTGGGTTTTGAGTTAGAAATAACTGATTCTCACCTATTCTTATTAGTTCATCTGTTCCTCTTCTTAAATTAACTTTTTCATGCACTCTCATGATTGGAACTGCCTTTCTTTCTGCTGTGTGTGTTGGATTTCTTTCAGTATCTTCTGTAATACAGGCTTGGTGGTTATGAGTTGCTTTAGTGTGTGCTTGTCTTGGAAGGTCTTTATTTCTCTATTGATTTTTAATGATAACTTTGCTGGATATAGTAATCTTTGTTGGCAGTTATTTGCTTTCAGGACTTGAAATGCAGCACTTCATTCTTTCTTGGAGTTTAGGGTTTGTGCTAAGAGATCTGATATTATTCTGATGGGTTTGCCTATGTAATTAAATTGGTGTTTTTCTCTTGAAGTTTTAAAAAATTATTTCTTTGTTCTGTGGTCTTACACTTTAACTATAATGTATTGTGGAAAGATTGTTTTCTAGTTGTGTCCAGTTGGGGTTCTAAATGCTGCCTGTGGCTAGGTGTCTATTTCTTTCCCTAGGTTTAGGGACTTTTTTCTATAATTTCATTGAATAGCTTTCTATTCCTTTAGTTTTTATCTTGACTCCTTCTTCTACCCCTTAGATTCTTAGGTTTTGTCTCTTGATCATGTCCCAGAGTTCCTGGAAATGGTGATCATGTTCCTTTTTAAAAAATCAATATCCAAATGTAGTATTTCTTCAACCTTGTATTTTATCCCCAATATTCTTTCTTCTGCTTTATCTAGTCTGTTGGTGTTGCTTTCCACTGTGTTTTTTATTTGCTTTATTGAGTTCTTAATTTCTAGCATTTCTGTTTGTTTTCACAATCTCAATTTCCTTGCTGAATTTCTCACCATGTTGCTGACTTTGTCTTCTATATTGGCATTTTATCATCTAAGTAATGGATTAATTTCCTTACTTAATTTATCTGCCTATTTGTATACTCGTTGAAATCACTAGATTTTTATAAGTAGACTTTTGAGTTCCTTCTCTGACATTTCAACCATATCAGTATTCAATAGTTGAAGAATTATAGTCTTCTGGAAGAGATGTATTGCCTTACTTTTTAATTTAATTTGTTTGGTGTGTGTGTACATGTGCTCTTCTGTTTTGTGATTTGGATGGCTATCTCTTCCAGTTTTATTTGGGGGTCTTCTTAGTGTGCACCATTATTTTGAGAACTGAATCCAATACCACTCTGAAGTGGGAAGAAAACTCAACATATACATGTATAATACCTGCCTAAAAATATAGAAATCAATTAAAGGCAACTACTATGCCACCAATGCCCTTAGAACAGAAAATGGTGAGCATAATATAGATTAAGCTATTAAGTTACAAATTATTTAGGGTGAAAGTCGAAATAGTAATTACCCAAAATAAAAGTGGGGAGGGAGAGACAGGGAAGAAAGAAAGCAGCAGCATGGGTGGAGTAAAAGAAAGAAAAAAATTAAAAGGTGAAGAAAGTTAGGTAGAAGGAGAGAAAAGAGCAAAAGCTAAAAAATCCCAATTGCACCATAAAGGAAAAAAATGTGTAAACAAAATTAGATAAATGTAAGAGGAGGAATATGGGAGAAGGGCCTGGCAATCCACTCCCAAGGCAATCCCAAAACAGTCAGCCATTGAAAACCCTATGAGGGTCGCTATGAGTCGGATACTGACTCGACAGTACCTAACAATAACAACAACAAGAGGAGGAATACAAAGTAATAAAACCTAAGATAGTTCTTTAAAAAAAAAAAAAGCTGGGTGTAGTGGCACATGACTGTAATCCTAGCCACTTGAAAGACAGATGCAGGAGGATCACAGGTTTGAGCCCAGAGACAGCCTTTTTAACTTAGTGAGACTCATCTCAATTTAAAAAAATAAAAAAGGGGCTGAGGGTGCAGCTCAGTGGCAGACTACTTGCAAAGTATGTGAGAGGCTCTGAGTTCAACCCCTCAGTACCACAATAAATAAACAAATAATAAAATAATAAAATAAAATAAAGTAAATATGATACTAAAATATAGTAAATAGAAAAGGAGAAATATATAGGAGGCAAAATATAAAATGGAGAACTAAAAGAGAAAAAAGATAAAAATTACATTAGAAAAAATGGAAGTGTGAAAAATAAAATTAAAAACGACAAAAGAAAAGAGAAAGTGAGCACTGCATAGCACATGCCTATAATCCTAGCAACTGAGGAGGCTGAGGCAGGAGTATCTTGAGCCCCTGGACCAGAGGCAGTGTGTGAAACTCAGTGACATCCTGTCTCAAAATAAAAATAAGAAATGGGCTGAGAATAGCACAGTGGTAGACCATCTGCCCAGTGTAAAGCACTGGTTCAATGCCCAATATAGTGGGGGAGAAAAAGACAAAGTACCAGAAAGGCTTCTCTCTGTGTCCTCTAACATTGGAGTCTGCTAGGCAGAGGTGGTGGTTAGTTGAAGTTAGAGTCTCTTATCTGACCTTGGCTCTAGGTTGCCAATTTCCACATTTCCCCTCCGCAGATGGAGTTGTCTCTTTTCCCCAGGGGATGGAGCTACTATTCACCTCCCTGAGCCTTCTGTTGCCTAAACTTCTCAATGTGTCTCTGTCCCCTCTTCCCCTTCTTTGCAGCTGCCTATTGCTGCTGTGTCACACACTGGGGTTTTAGCATTTTGCCCCCAGGCTCCTTGGTCCATGATTGTTCCTTGTTTCCAGGCCTGAGAGTAGCTTAGGTTCCCTCTCAAGATGGTGCCTGTTAGCATGGCAAAGTGGACCTCTTCTCCAATGCTGACCCCACAGTCAGGAAGAGCCACTATCTCACAAATGCCCTGAGTGGATCCAAGGGCTTTATGGACTGTGGGCTTGTCCTGTGAGATTGCCAGCCTGCTCATAGACTAGCTTACCTCTTGGGGGAGGCCTCTGATTCCCTCTCCCACCAGGGGCTGAGGCTGGTTCTGCTTGCACTGTTCCTCCATTGTCTTCACCCTGAGACTATCCTAGCACCTCTTTCATAATTTCGGCACATTTCCAGTCTTTCTGTTTTTAGAATAGAGTCTATTTTTTCCTGTCCCAAGTCCTGTGTTCATGTCTCAGAGCCTGCCTTCAATCTCCCCCATCTTACATTGGCAGTCTGTCTGGGGTACCAGAAAGTTTTATTTCTCCTCCTTCTCCACTTCTTCCTCCTCCTTCCCCACTCCTCCTCTTCCTCTTTCTTCTCCTTCTTCTTTCCATAACACAGAAACTATACAAATAAACAATAACTGATTCAAATACATAAAATAAAATATTTTTTTGTGTGGCAAATCCCCCATAAGGAAAGTGAAAAGTGAAATGCAAAGATAACCAAATGGGAAAAATATTTGGATTTTTGAAGAGCTTTTCCAAAACTGGTAAGGAAAATGAACCACCCACTAGGAAAATGGATCACATTAAAGTATATACAAATGACTCTTAATAAAAAACTCAAACCCAAACTATACTGAATTACCATTTTTCTCTTATCAATAGGGCAAAGATCCACATATTTGTGGTGGTGATATTATGGGGAAAAACACCCTTCTGTCCTGCCAGCAGGAGTGTAGACTGACCCAGGCACCAGGCAGGGCCCTGGGAAGTATGGGCCAACAAGCACATATTCTTTACCACAGCAATTCAGCACTAGAAACTCCCCATGGTGCTGTAGTCACACCACCATAGTTTGGGCAGGAAAGGTACTTGAATGGCCCATGTGTTGAAAGCTTCACTCCCCCATCTGGGACAGTTTTAGGAGGTGATGGAACCTTTCGCATGTGGGACCTAGTGGAAAGATGTTAGGTCATTGGAGGCATGCCCCTGAAGGAGATAATGGGACTCCAGTCTCCTCCTCTCTTTCTCTTTGCTTCCTGGATGACTTGAGGTAAGAAGCTTTCTTCTAGGACATGTTCCCACCAAGGTATTTTGCACCACCACAGGCTCAAAGCAACAGGGCCAAATGACCATGCACTGAAACTTCTGAAACCATGAGCCACAACAAACCTTTCCTCTTTTTATATTGATTTATCTCAGGTATTTGTCATAACAACAGAAAGCTGACTCTCTCTCTCTCTCTCTCTCTCTCTCTCTCTCTCACACACACACACACACACACACACACACACACTTGGGAAATGGTATATAAAAAGGCTATTCATGTAAGTACATTTAAAGTAAAAGAGTCAGGCATTGTGGTGCACACCTGTAATCCCAGAAACTCTGGAGGTCAAGGCAGGAGAATAGTGGGTTCCACACCTGAGGCAGCCTGTGCAACTTAGACCCTGTCTAAAAGTGAAAAATAAAAAAGGGGCTGGGAGTGCAGCTCAGTGGTGGAGCACTTGCCTAGCATGCATGAGGCTCTAAGATCAACCCCCAAGCAGCAAAAACAAAAAATTAAAAGATTGGAAAAAACCTGAAAGTCTAAATAAATTATTGTGCATTTACATGTATTAGCTTGCAGGGCTGCTGTAATAAAGTTCTAAAGTGTAAGCAACAGAAATGTTTTGTCTCAAACTAGTGCAGGTGAGATCACAATCATTGATTTTGAACTATACTACAGGGCTATTGAAGCAAAAACAGCCCGGTAATGGCACAAAAATAGACCTGAAGACCAGTGGAACAGAATTGAGGACCAGAGATACACCAACGCATATATAGCCAACTGATCTTTGACAAAGGAACTAAGCACACAGATTGGAGAAAAGATAGCCTCTTCAACAAATCATGCTGGGAAACTTGGACTTCCACCTGCAGAAAAATGCCCCACATCTCTCAATTTGCATGAGAGTTAATTCAAAATGGATAAAGACCACAATATAAAATCAGAAAACTTAAAATTACTAGAAGAAAAGATAGGCAACACACTCCAACACATAGGCATTGTTTTTGTTAGGTGCCGTTGAGTCGGTATCCGACTCATAGCGACCCTCATAGGGTTTTCAATGGCTGAGTGCTTTGGGATTGCCTTGGGAGTGGATTGCCAGGCCCTTCTCCCATTTTTGTGGTGCTGGGAATTGAACTCAGGACCTCAGAGACTGTAGCACAGCGCTCTACCCACTGAGCCAAATCCCAGCCCACACATAGGCATAGAAAAGCATTTCCTCAATAAGACTCCAATTACTCAGGAAATTGCACCAAGAGTAGACAAATGGGACTACATGAAATTAAAAAGCTTCTGTATAGCAAAGGAAACAACCAACAGAGTTAAGGAAGATCCCACTGACTGGGAGAAAAGTCTTCCCATCCTGCACATCTGACAGAAGACTAATTTCTGGAATTTATAAAGAACTCAAGAAAGCAAATACCAAGACAACAAATAATCCAATACAAAAGTGGGCAAAGGAACTGAACATTTCTCAAATGAAGAACTTCATAAGGCTATGAAGCATGTGAAAAAATGCTCAATATCCCTAGCTATTAGGGAAATGCAAATCAAACCACTCTGAGAGTCCACATAACTCTAGTAAGAATGGCCAAGGTCAACAAAACAAATAATAACAAATGCTGGCAAGGTTGTGGAGGAAAGGGAACCCTTTTACACAGTTGGTGGGACTGAAAATTGGTTCAACCATTTTGGAAATCAATATGGAGATACCTCAGAAAACTAAAAATAGAACTGCCATATGACCCAGCTATACCACTACTGGGAATATACCCAAAGGGAGATGAGTCATCATATCACAGAGACACCTGCATCTCCAATATGGAACCAACCAAGATGCCCATTAACAGAAGAATTGATTTTAAAAACCTGGTGCATATACACAATGGAATACTACTCAGCAATTAAAATAATGAAATAATGTCATTTGCAGCAAAATGGACAGAACTAGAGAACATCATCTTAAGCAAATGAACACAAGCTCAAAAAGAGAAATATCATATATTCTCATTCATATGTGGGAGCTGAACCTTACTTAAAGCAAGAAAAATCCTATACATAAATTGATATATAAAAAATGCACAATTAAACTTAGTGAATAAGAGACAATATAAAGAGTAGGAAGAAGGAGGGAGGGGAGGAGGGAGGGAACTAGCAGAGGAAAGCAAAGATTGCGGAAGGTGGGTTGGGGAGGAGGGTCAGTGTGGAGGGATGAATGGGGAGAAGGTGATCTCAATGCAAACAGTGTGACTTCATGAGCACATTGGAAAAATAGGGGAATATAACCCAAATATGCATTTGAGTTTTACTACATATTAGCCATAAAGCTCCATAAACCATGTGGATTAGTGAAAGTGTTGCCAGAAGTGATGTAAAGGATGCATAATGGCAAAAGCCAATGCTGTATTACTCTGTAACCTATCATCATTTACTAATAAGGGAAGATTAAAAAAAGAAAAAGAAATGTTTTATCTCCCAGTTCAGGAAGCTTGAAATCAAGATCAGGGAGTCAGTAAGGTTGGTTCCACCTGAGGGCTATGAGAAAAAAATCTGTCTCAGGCCTCTTGCCAGCAAACCATGCTGGTGGTTTGCTGAAAATCTTGGGGATTCCTTGGCTTGTGGACACATCACCTCAATCTCCTCCTCATCTCTGCACAATGTTCCCCCTGATTTACCTCTATGTACATATTCCTGTCTTTTACAAAGAAACCAGTCATATTGATTAACCTGCTCCAGTAGGACCTTGATTTAGCTAATTATGTCTGACAAGACCCTATTTCCAAATTGTGGGGCACATGCCTCCTGGTCCAGCCTGGAGGTTTGGACGGGTGGTGCCGCTGTGCACACAGATACTAAAGACAATTCACTCGGGACCCTTGGGTGTGGGGCTTGGACTCCTGCAGCCCTCAGGACGTCGGCAGAGATGGGAGAAAGAAAAGCCTCAGGTGCTTTTGCCTTCCAGGGGCAAACACCTGTGTTGGTGGTTTTGGTGGTCATGAGGAGATAGTTCTTACTTTGTCAGTGATTAGATGGAGAGTGGGTTTTTTCCTTGTTGATGGTCGCAGCAGGGAGAGCATTCTTTCTTCACCAAACGTCCGGGAAAGCTGTTTCCTCATCGGTGGTCCTGGTGAGAACAGGCAAAAAGGGGTCTTATTTAGCCAATGGTCTGGGTGAAAAGGATCGAGGTGCTGCAGCGCAGCTCCTTATATAGCTCACCCACGGAATGGCTTGAGCCAATCAGCTGAGTCCAATCGTCCAATCAGGTTTGGGGGATTTGTGAAGGGCTTTATACAAACGTGAAACCAAGTTACTTTCATTTTCCCTAGATTTCTAATTTACAAACCAGATATTCAAAAGCCATTTTCCCAGTTTGGGGGTTTTTGCCAATTTCGTCCCAATTTTTCCCTACACAAATAAGGTTACATTCTGGGGCATTTGGGATTAACACTTCAACATAAGAATTTTGAGAACACAATTCTACCTATAACACTGGTTTCCATCATAAAAAAGAAAGAAAGAACTCTTTATGAAATGGTACAAACCAGATACTGTGGTGCAGGTTTGGCATCCCAGCTACTCAAGAGGCTGAGGCAGGAGGATCACTTGAGCCTGGGAGTTTGAGGCCAGCCTGGGCAACATAGAAAGACCCTGTCTCAAAAAAAAAAATTCTCCAACATGCATATTAAAAGTGGAAATCAATGTGCCAAGGCATAATGTTCTGTAATTTGTGTAAGAAAGGGTGAAAAGAACATGTGTAGAAATTCATAAAAATATCCCTAAATGTTCGCATCAGAAAGCACTGTCATTGGCTGACTGTGGGGAGGTACTTGGGCGCCTGGAAAAGAGAGATGGGAAGGAGAGTTTTTAGTGCATATTCTTCTCATACTTCTTGCATTTCGGATAAGAAAAATATACTATTTAATTTATTCAAAAATTAAATTTAAACAGAATAAAATCTAAATTGAATCTGATTGCTAAGCTACTCTCAAGAAAAATTATATGTAATTACAAGGCCCCCAATTATCAGTAAAGAGCCTCCCAGGGATTGGCTTTAGCAGGTTTGTTTTTTCTCTAAATTTGCAAGCCCAAAGAGTATCTCATTGTTTAATTTGCTGTAATCCAACTCAGTGATCTCCTCTAGGGATTGCCTGTTCTGATATCAGACCAATGTTTTCTGACATCTTTTATGGAGTTCTTCTTCATTGGAGGAACATGTTCCATACTAAGGAAATTTACTTTTTGAATTGGCCAGGAATGCTGCTGTTCTCTTTACTTTTGCCCTTTAGGGGAGATGATTGATTTCCTTTTACACATGAAAGTTTACACTTACATGTAAAAATCTGTGTGACAGGTGGCACTATTGAGCTTGGAGCTTGAAGGCAGGGTGCTGAAGCTAGAGAAACTTGTCATTTGCAGCTCCTAAGGGGTGGGTCATAATCCCTGGAGAAAGGTCTGGAGAGTACAAACAGCCCTCTTCTTGGCCTCAAAGCTGGTATGGGGGCTAGTGTGTTGCTGTAGTGCTGAAACCTATCTATTGGTATTTCAGGTACCAGCATGGTCACCCTTGGTGTACAGGTTTCATCTGAGCTTCCAGACTAAGACACACTAGAGAGAAGGACCTGGCACCCCTCTCTGAAAACAATTAGCCATTGAAAACCCTATGAATAGCAGAAAAGCACTGTCAAATATAGTGCCAGAAAATGAGCCCCCAAGACTGGAAGGCATTCAAAAGACAGTAAGGGAAGAGTTGCTTCCTCAAAGTAGAGTTGACCTTAGTGATAGGAATGGAGTAAAGACCCTGGGACCTCCATTTGCTAATATGTAATGACATAAAATGAGGAGGAACAACTGTAAAAATCCATTAATAATTAGAACAAGGAATGTAGGTAGTATGAATCTAGGAAAATTATAAATCTTCAAAAGGAAAATGGAGCACATAAACATTGACATTCTAGGCATCAGTGAGCTAAAATGTACTGGTGTGGGTTATTAAGAATCAGATAATCATGTGATGTACTATGCCAGGAATGACAGATAAAGGAGAAATGAGGTTGCATTCATCATCAAAAAAGACATCTCAACATCTGTCCTGAAGTACAATGCTGTCAGTGGTAGAATAATACCCATATGCTGACAAGGAGTGCCTAATACGACTATTAGTCAAATTTACACAATCAGCACTAAGGCCACAAATGAAGAAGTAGAATATTTTTACCAGCTTCTACAATCTGAAATTGATCAAACATGCAATCAGGATGTACTGATAATTACAAATGCAAAAGGTAAAACAAAGAAGACTTACTAGTTAGAAAATATGGCCTTGGTAGCACAACCCATGCTGGAGATCACATGATAGAATCTTGTCAGATCAATGACCTTTTGATTGCAAATGCATTTTTTTTTTACCAATACAAACAGCAACTATACACATGAAATTCACCAGATGAAACATATAGGAACTGAATCTACTATGTTTGTACAAAGAGAAGATGGAAAAGCTCAATATCAGAAGTCAGAACAAGACAAGGTGCTGATTGTGGGTCATATTAACAACTGCTCATATGCAGTTTCAAACTGAAACTGAAAAAAATTAGAACAAATGTACAAGAGCCAAGGTATGACCATGAATATATCCCATCTGAGTTCACATACCACCTTAAGAACAGATTTGATGCATTAGACACTAATGATCGAAGACCAGATGAGTCATGGCATGACATCAAAGACATCATTCATGATGAAAGCAAAAGGCTATTAAAAAGATAGGAAAAAAAGAAAAGACCAAATTACATGTCAAAAGAGACTGATCTTTTCCCTTGAATGTTGAGCAGTTAAAGCAAAAGGAAGACATGGTAAAGTTAAAGAACAAAAAATTTCAAAGACTAGCTAGAGAAGACAAAATAAAATGTTGTAATGATATGCGCAAAGAGCTGGAGATAGAAAACCAAAAGGGAAGAACACCCTCTGTTTCTCTCAAGCTTAAAGAACTGAAGAAAAAAATCAAAGCCTTGATTGGCTATAGTGAAGGGTTCTACAGGCAAAATATTAAACGGCTCAGGAAACATCAAAGGAAGATGGAAGGAATACACAGAGTATTTATACAAAAAAGAATGGGTGGATAATCAACAATTTCCAGAGGCTGTGTATGATCAGGCACCAATGGTACTGAAGGATGAAGTGGAAGCTGCCTTGAAGGAATTTGTGAAACACAAAGCTCCAGGAATTGATGGAATATCAATTGAGATATTTCAATAAATAGATGCGGCACTGGAGGTGCTCACTTGTTTATGCCAACAGATTTGGAAAACAGCTACCTGACCAATGGACTGGAAGAGATCCATATTTGTGCCTATTCCCAAGAAAGGGGATCCAACCAAATGTAGAAATTATTGAACAATATAATTAATATCACACATAAATAAAATTTTTCTAAAGGTCATTTAAAATTGACTGCAGTGGTATACAGACAGGAGACTGCCTGAAAAATCAAGCTAGATTCAGAAGAAGGCATGTAAACAGGGACCTCATTGCTGATGTCATATGGATATTGGCCAAAAGCAAGAATACCAGAAAGATGTCTATGTTTTATTGACCATGCAAAGGCATTTGACTATATGAGATCACAATAAATTATGGATAACATTGCAAAGAATGGGAATACCAGAACCCTTCATTGTACTCATGAGGAATCTCTACATGGACTAGGAGTCCGTCATTCAAACAGAACAAAGAAACACTGCTTGGTTTAAAGTCAGGAAAGATGTGTGTCAGGGCTGTATACTTTTACCATATCTCTTCAATATCTAGCTGAGCAAATAATCTGCGAAGCTGGACTTTATGAAGAAGAATGTGGCATCAGGATTGGAGGAAGACTCATTAACAACCTGCATTATGCAGATGATACAACTTTGCTTGCTAAGAGTAAAGAGGATTTGAACCATTTAATGATGAAGATCAAATAATACAGCCTTCAGTATGGATTGTACTGCAACATCAAAAAACAAAAATCCTTACAACTGGGTCAGTACTCAATTCATGATAAATGGAGAAAAGATTGAGATGGTCCAATATTGTGTTTTCCTTGGTTCTGCACCCAGTACTCAAGAAGGCAGCAGTCAAGAAATCAAAAGATTCATTGCATTGGGAAAAACTGTTGCAAAATACTTTTTTAAAGTATTGAAAAGTAAAGATGTCACATTGAAGATGAAGATGCCCCTGACTCATTACATGCTCATTCTAGTTGCATCACATGCTTGTGGAAACTGGACAGCAATTAAGAAAACAGGAGAATTGATGCTTTTGAATTATGGTTCTGGAGATGAATATTGAATATACCACAGACTGCCCAAAGAACCAACAGATTTGTCCTACAGCAAGTGCAACCAGAGTGTTCCTTGGAAGCAAGGATGGTTATACTGTGTCTTATGTATTTTGGACATGTTATCAGGAGGGACCAATCTGTAGAGAAGGGAATCATGTTTGGGACAGTGACAGTCAACAAAAAAAGGACGACTGTACAACAGTGGGCTTGAACATAAAAAAGATCATGTGTCTGGCATAGAATTGGGGACTGTTTTGTTCCGTTGTACATAGGGTCACTATGAATTGGACCTAACTGAGTGGCACCAAACAACATGATTAAAAAAAAAACTACAATGGAAGTTACAACTGACTTTTAACTAAATGGTAAAAATATCACAAATCTAGATGGGTAAGTTACAGGTACAGTTGTTCTTAGAAGAAATATAGCTTGTTAAAAAAATTTTAATTGACACAATGCTTGCAAAATTTGGAAGGCACAATATGATAATTCAATACATGCATAAAATGTACAACAATCAAGGCAGAGTAGATAGCATTTCCATCTCCTCAATTTTTTTTTTTTCGGCACTAAGGATTGAACCCAGGGCCTTGCACTTGCCTGCTTTGTAAGTGCTGTACCACTGAACTACACTCCCAGCCCATTTTTTACTTTTTGAAACAGGGTCTTGCTAAATTACACAGACTGCCTCTGGTCTCAAACATGTGATCCTCCTGCCTCTGTCTCCTGAGTCACTGGAATTATAGGTGTGGGCCACTGCACCCAGCTCTCCTCAATTTTTTATCACAGAAATGTTGCAGCTTTAAAAGCATAATTTGAAAGGAACATAAGCTTTCATTGGTGGTTCTTCCAAATATTTTATCTCCAATATTAAACAAACCTTCCAAAAAAAATCTTTCTAATCATTTTTGATCATACCTCATAAAATTAGGTCTACCTGCACCTATAAATGTGAAAATCAAAAGTAAACTTTGGAATTGTGAACCACTCATGAATTCTTGGAATCTACTTCACTGATTTTGATATACTGTCTGCTTCTAAACTGCTAGATTCAATTTGCTAGTATTCTGTTTAGGATTTGTTCTTGTATTTATGTGGAAGCTTGGCCTCTCATTTTCCTTTGTAGTAATATCTGTTTTAGGTTATAATACAAAGATGTAATAACATAAGTTTGAGAAGTGGTCCCCCTTTTCCTACTGTTTTGAAGTTTCATCCTCCATCATGACAACACTTCATGTCACACATCTCTTCCAGTATGGCTATTTCTATCAAATAAAAACATTACAGTGAGTCCTCATCCATTTTGTACACTGTATCTGACATTATGTGACTTCTGACTCTTTCCCAAAGTCAAAATGACCATGAAAGATAAATATTTTAATTAAACTCCAGACATTGAGGCAGCCATGAAGCATAACTAAAGACATTTGCAAAGAGGACTCCCAGACCTGCTTCAGAAACAGGAAGGAATGATGGCATAAGTGTATTTGAAGCCAAAGGGAGGATTTTGAGGGGAGTTAATGGTAATATATCTTTTATGGTAATTTTAAAAAATTCCTTCACTGTTATCTTTTGATCACACCTGATACAGACAATGACCAGCTCATATAAAAATGGAACTTTGACCCACAACAGTAGGTTGGCCCACAAGAGTTGCTCGAGAAACCAACCCTTTATCCATAATGAACAGTGCAGAAAGATAACTTCTTATATGTCAGACTTGAAGGAAATCAGATTGCTGTCTTTGGTAACAATGCAGTCTGCAGCCATAGCACCCAGGCATCCAATCCTGTCTGACCGCAGAAGCTAAGCAGGGTTGGCTTAAGGAGACCACCTGGGAATACCATGTGCTGCAGGATAGGGAGAAGGACCTGATGACCATCTCCTGAAACAATCTGCCTTTGAAAAAAATCCATGAATAGCAGAGAAGCACTGACATAGTGCCAGGCAGGGCACAGTGTCAGGGAATATTTTGTTCTATTGTACATAGGGTCACTATGTGTTGGACCCGACTTGACAGCACTTAACAATAGCAACAAATAATAATCCAGGAAGCTAAAACTTCTGTAACAATTGGCACTAAATGGCCAGGATTTCACAGGTAACTTGATAGCTTTCCAAATTTATTTCCCCCACTTCCAACTTAGGATCAACTAGAGAAAGCCCAATGTACCAACTGTGAGTAGGACAGCTTGTCCTGGATAGCCTGTCTCCAGCTTCTCCATGACAAGAGCCTCCATCAGAACACACCTGAGTCTTTCTCTATGTCTTCTCTCATGGTAATGTTTTCCCACTCTGCCTGACTTTCAGTCTTTGCTGAAGCATAAGTGATATTGGCTGACTCCCTTGCTCTAGCAAACTCTGGATAAGTAGCCCTCAATATGATTAGGATGATCTTATTTATTTCCATAGTACTCAATAATTATTTGTTGAGGCAATACTGATAAGACAGTGACTGAGTGTATAAAAGTGTAGAACATGAATTGAAGACAAGGTTAACAGAACACTTGACCTGGCTCTACTTCCTACCACTCATTATCAAAACTCCCGGAGTGTAGATAGATATTTACTCAGACACTCATGCGGTTTTGACCTGAGGTTCAGTGAAGATGCCTCTTAGGGAACTGTGGGAGTTACACCACAGGATACCCATGAGGTCTCCTTCTGTCATTTAATGGAGTCTGGAGAATTTTCCAAAGTCAGGGCCGTGGGGAGTGAACTTTGCACTGCAGCCAGTTCATTATCTTGGTTTCCTTCTTGGTGTGGGGCATCTGTCTACTCCCTGGGCTCATTAAGAACTAGGTTGAGTGTCTCAAGACATTCTCCCTGTAACTAGAGGTACCAACTTGGGACATGAGCTCATTAGCAGTTTTGTAAGGAACAGTAGCCTGACTTGGATGGGCAGGTCTACAAATGTGAATCAGGAACCCTGAAGGTGGAGGAGTGTGAGGAGCCTTCCCCAGGCCATGCTGACTCACACATGGTGGAGGACTGGATCAGTAAGGTGACCTGTGGGAGCTGAGTGGGGTTGGGATGTACTGAGGAAGCCAGGGAGGACCTGAGAGATGAGGGGCTCAAGGTGACTGGGAGTTAGGGAGAGCTAGTCTGTGGTCAGGTTTCCGCGTCAGGCTCGCTGCAGAAACTGAGGCTGGACATAGATACGCCTCCTTGCTGCCGAATGACAAAGCTTTCAGTACCAGAAGCCAGGATGATGCAATGTTAGTTTCCTAGGGCCAAAGTGTCACCAGAGCACATCGCCATAACTTGGGGTGTCCTGGGTGTTTCTCTACCTGACCTTTAACCATCTGAGTCTACATAGCTTTCCCATTGCTGCCAAGGTGAGAGGAGAGCTGTGCGCTAAGATTGCCCTGACCCCATGTGGGGGCCCATTGCCAGGAGCTCACCAGGGGAGCTTTGAAAAAGAGTAATTGGCAGGGCTGCATCCAGACCCCATGAGCCAGAACCCCAGGGAGCAGACCACAGTTACTGTGTTACAGAACATGTTCACAGGCATTCCAGAGACTTAGGCACCCCCGAAACACCAGGCATGACACTCTTATTCTGTCTTTCTGTTCATAAATATCCTCTGACACACCTGTATCAATATTATTTCTCTTCGATGGTCTTTCCAGTTTCCATAAATGGACAGTCTTATTTATTCATTTGAACAGCACAGGTTCTTCCTTTGTAGCCCAGTCTGTCCTTGAACTTGTGGTCTTCCTGCCTCAGCCTCCAGGGTTACTGGAGTGTGCCATCACATTCAGCACATTTTTAAAAATTGGCAAATACCACTTAAATATATTGGCTGACTATAAGATGAAGTTATGTTTTTACACAATGTAGAATGCTTGAGGCTAACAAAGCCATCACCTCATGTACTTACCATGTTTTCATAGTGAGAGCACTTAAACATTGCTACTCTCAGCAGTTTTGAAAGATACAACACTTATTATTAACTAAACTCTCCATGCTGTGCAACAGATCACTAATTTTATTCCTCCTGGCTAATGGAAACTTTGCACCCTTGGGCCAACACCTTAAGGGACGCTCTTGAACTCTGGCTGAGATATCACAGAAGATCTAAGTCATATATGCCAATAAAGCCCTCCCCCTATGGCCAGCCCACATTTCTGGAGTGAGCATTGGCCCATTCCCCACTTGGTGAATTGAGTGAACTCAGCTTAGGACATTCATGGTTCAAACATAGCGCCCCTCACATGAGGTGAGAAGTGAGGTGTCTGAGGTATGACTGAGGCAGGCGTGCCCTGATGTCTGCTCTCGGGTTCCCCAGAGTACTAGAAGCAGAGTGGATGAGTGGTTGACATAGGTTCAGGGAGGCACTGCTAGGTCCTGAGGGTCCTACGATGCATTTCACTTGGACATTTAGCCTGTGCAGCACTTGCCTTGGTTGGGGAAATAAAAAGAAGCCTCCTTCACCCAGAAAAACTTCTACCCAGAGGTAGTACAGGAAGAAAACAGTTTATTGAATAAGCACTAAACCAGAATGTGACGCACATCACAGACAATCTACTATTCAACCGAAAAGACAGGAAGAAATTTCACACTTTTATATGGCTAAACAGAGGCAACCCCTCACTTCCAAGTTTTCAGAGGGATGTAAATTAGTCCTCAAATTAGAGGTCTTGACGGCACCAGTTATCATACACAGTTTATCTAAATTCACTGGTAGCTAATTGGCTTTGCACAAAGGAAATATAAAATTCTCAAGTCTTTCAGACAGGAGGTAGTTTTGCATCTCAGAGGGAGGTGCCTACTCTCCCACAGTGACTGAGAGACAAGGGGACTATTCCTTCCTTCCTTCCTTCCTTCCTTCCTTCCTTCCATCCTTCCTTCCTTCTTTCCTTCCTTCTTTGCTCCCTCCCTCCTTCCTCTCTCTCTCTCTCTCTCTCTCTCTCTCTCTCTCTCTTTTCTTTCTTTCTATTGTGCTGCTGAGGATTGAACTCAGGCCCTTGCACACTCTGGGCAAGGGCTTTACCACTGAGCTATATTCCAGCCCACCATTTTTTTTTTTTAAATGACATTTCAAAGACAACTGGCTCATAGAGCCTTGAGACAGACATTCTTGGGTCAGAAACTGGGCAAGAAATTTATTAGGTTTTAAAATTATTTTTAATGATTTGAGTACATTACATTTAAATCATTTAAATACATTCCAGAGAGAGAAACAGTATTTTCAAGTTTCCTAAAGTAAATGCTCTATGATGAGGGGTAGAGAAGAGAATTTTCCCCCTATTTTTAACAAGGACAATTAAGCCTCTTGTTTTCTGTTTCCATTAGCCTTTAAGCCTGGCCCCCACCAAGCCTTCTACATTTGTCTCTGGGTCCTCCACCACTTCACTCGCTCTACTCCTGGAGTCTG
Source organism: Pedetes capensis (assembly GCA_007922755.1). Classification (NCBI taxonomy): domain Eukaryota; kingdom Metazoa; phylum Chordata; class Mammalia; order Rodentia; family Pedetidae; genus Pedetes; species Pedetes capensis. The sequence continues at coordinate 5,710 of VMDO01005830.1, read as the reverse complement.
CGTCCCCCTTTTCCTAAGTTTACAGCTATCCAAGTGTCACTTACTCACCTCCCTTCTCTCTCCCTGAGCTCTCTGGTCCCCACTGCCTGTGTCACCTGCTCCCCCCTCTTTCAAGAGAAGTAAGGGCCAGATCTTGCCTGGTGACACCTGGGGGCAGCTGAGAGAAAATGGATTTTCACTGCAGGAGGAAGGTTAGGTGCCAAAGGGCTGGTCTCTGTCCTTCTGAAGAACAGGTTTATTTCCTCAGCTGTGGAGCTGCCCAGGGAACAGTTGGTTTGTGTGGCTCTTTTGCTGTTTCTCAGGATCCGGCCATGGAACACCAGAACCACACCTTCCTCCCCACCTTCATCCTCACTGGCCTGTTCAGCCACACACCACGTGACTTCTTCCTCTTCTCCTTGGTCCTCCTGGCCTCTGCTGTCACCCTGATTGCCAACAGCCTCTTCCTCCTGCTCATCCAGGCGGATCAGCGCCTGCACATCCCTATGTACTTCTTCCTCAGCCAGCTGTCCATCATGGACTTGACCATGATGTGTGTGGTGGTGCCCAAGATGGCGGCCAACTTTCTCTCCGGCCATCGGTCCATCCCTTGGGGAAGCTGTGGGGTCCAGATCTTCCTAGTGGTCACAGTCGGAGGATCTGAGTGCTTCCTCTTGGCAATCATGGCCTATGACCGGTACGTGGCCATCTGCCACCCACTACGGTACACTGTGCTCATGAACTGGAAGTCCTGCTTTCTCCTGGCCGGGGCATGCTGGCTGGGGGGGGTGGCTGACGGTGTCATCGACGTGGGGGTGGTCCTCAGCTTCCCCTACTGTGGCTCTCTCGAGGTGGACCACTTCTTCTGTGAGGTCCCTGCCCTGCTGCGCCTCTCCTGTGCTGATACCTCGCTCTTTCAGGACCTCGTCTATGCGTGCTGCGTGGTCATGCTGCTGCTGCCTCTGGGGGTCATTGTGGCTTCCTATGCCCGGGTCCTGGCAACTGTGACAAGGATGCCCTCCACTGAGGGGACACAGAAGGCTCTGACCACTTGCTCCTCCCACCTGGCTGTGGTGGGCCTCTACTATGGGGGAGCCATATTTAGCTACATGCAGAGGGCCTCAGCTAGGACCCCAGCAGGAGACAGGGCCACCTCCATCTTCTACACTATCATCACTCCAATGCTCAACCCCCTCATTTACAGTCTGAGGAACAGAGAGGTGACCAGGGCCCTGAGGAAAATGCTAGGCAAGTGGGGCGTATAGGCCCTCTGTTTCTCTGTCCTCCTCTCTTGTTGTATCCCTTCCTCTGTCCAGCCTCCCTTGTGCCTCCTTTCCTCTCTCTGCCTTCATTTGGCCTCTCTGGCTAGTTATGGCAAGGTCATGAACTGAGTAAGCTACAAACATTTAGGGTGCTTGGAAGGGAGATGACAGGGTTATAGGCAGTACTTGGTTCGCGTCACAGTGAATCTTCCCATACCCTGAGCACCACTACTCAGGAGTCAAAATCCACTGTCAGGGGAAGAAGGAGCAGATATTTTGCTTATGTCCTACCTGTGGTGAGGAGGCACAGGCTTCCTTCTGGATTAGTTGTTCACAGGAAGTGGGAACCACTCAGGACCCATTTCCACACTGCGTGTGTGCACAGAGCCTGAGTCATGTAGGAGCTGTGTGAGTCTGGGCAAGGCTCCTTCTCTGTACCAGCATCACTGTTGATAAATTTGAGTCTGATATTTCTTGGCACTCACTAATTACTAATTACTTTCTGTAAAACCCCATTTTTATGTATCCTTGGTGCTGCTATGGTTTGATTCCAAAATGTCCCCAAAGGTCATGTGTTTGAAGGCTCTGTCCCATGTTTTGATGCTGCCTGGGAGGCTTAGAACTTTGGGAGATGGGACCCAGCTTGAGGACATAGGTCACTGGGGGAGATCCTTGGAGGTTTTATGTGGGCCCCTCAGTTCTAATCACTCTGCTTCCTGATGCCATGATATGTAGAAGCTCTGCAACAGGTCCTGCTGCCAGCGGCTCTGCCCTACCTCTCTGTCACTGCAGACTGAGATCCTCTAAACAGTGACCCAGAATAACTCTATTCTCCCGCCAGTTGTACTGTCACGTCTTTTGGTAGTAGGAGCACACTCACTCACACATCTGCCTTCTCACAATTGTGCTTTTATTTTTTTCCTATTAAAAGATGTAATTTCACTGTGTTGCCCAGGCTAGCCCTGGCCCTGAGGGATCCCTTGAGTAGATGGGACTGATACCATATAGCCAGATCTTGTGGCATGGGAACAGTAGAGATGACACTAAGCCATATATTACAAAAAATGATGGGTAAACTTTATTGGGACATTGTCCTAAGATGGCTCACTTCAGCTCAAACTGAAGGGAGCCAGCAGTGATCAAGGAAAAATTGTCCATGGGTTATGGGAAATATTTCAAATGATGTGTTTCTTCTGCACACAAACATCCTGGCCTCACACATACTAGGAATTGCTCTACCACTGACCTACACCCCATTTGGACTTCGTACTGTAAACACAAAGGTCAAGTTGGGTAAAATTTCAATACAGCCATATGCTATGTGTTTATTTATTTATTTTCAGCTTTTTGGAGATGTAATTGACAAATAAACATTGTATATGTTCAAGGTGTACAAGGTGATGGTTTGACATAGGTACACATAGGTGAAACAGCCAAAGTTTAGGTCAAAATTTAGGCTAAAAGAGGAACATAGAATATAAATGTCTTACTCTATGAAATCAAGAAACGTTAGGGACACATTGCATTTTTTGTTGGGGGTATGGTAGGGATATTCTGGGGATTGAACTCAGGCCTTGTACAGTGTGTTAAGCACACACTGTATCACTCAGGTACATCCCAGGCCCCAGATGGCTTCTTTCGCAATGATACCAAAGATGGAACACAAGTGGGGTGGGAGGAGATCATGGCATGAACTGATTTCCGTCAAGGTTTCCATCATGGGGATTCTGGAGGGACCTGAAAAATAATCTTTTTCTTTCTTCTTTCCTTTTTTTGAGACTAATTTTCAGTATGTAGCCTAGGCTGCCCTTGAACTTGTGATTGTCCTGACCCATTCTCCCAGGTACTAGAATTACAAATTGGACAATCACACCTGGGCTTGGAAATAATGTTTTAACCATGTCCCGTGTAAAGCTCTCCTTAGACACATTGGACCAAAAATCTCCCCTCAGTCACTCCATCACACGAAACACCTGCAGGTATTTCCTGAGAGCCTGTGGTATATCTGATATCATGTGAGGATGCATACACAGTGGGGAAGAGGTGAGCATTGATCCAGCCCTTGGGGAGTTTAGAGTCTGGGCCAGGATATAAAGTGTTCTAGACAGAAGGACCCTCACGCATCTGTCAGTTTGCTGTACTGTGGGGGCTTGCCTGTTGCTGTGATGGTGGAAGCTATGCCACTGGAATTACAGATACTAGCAGGGTCACCCATGGTGGACAGGTTTCAGCTGAGCTTCCAGACTAAGACAGACTAGGCAGATGGACATGGCTAGCCTACTCCAGAAACAATTAGCCATTGAACACTCTGGGAGTAGCAGAGAAACACTGTCAGATATAGTGCTGGAAGTTGGAAGGCACTCAAAAGACAACTGGGGAAGAGTTGCCTTTTCAAAGATGAGTTGACCTTAATGATGAGAATGGAGTAAAGCCCCTGAGACTCCCATTTGCTGATGTGGCATGACTCAAAATGAGAAGGAACAACTGTAATTATCCATTAATAATTAGAATGTGGAATGTATGTAATATGAATTTAGGAAAATTAGAAATCATCAAAAGAAAAACGGAGCACATAAACATTGACATTCTAGGCATCAGTGTGCTAAAATGGACTGGCATGGGCCATTTTGAATCAGATAATCATATGGTTTTACTATACTGGAAATGACAGATTAAAGAGAAATGAGCTTGCATTCATTATAAAAAAAGAAAGGAAAAGAAAATCTCAAGATCTGTCCTGAAGTACAATGCTTTCACTGATAGAACAATATCTACATACCTATAAGAAAGGCCAGTGAATATGACTATTATTCAAATTTACACACCTACCACTAAGGCTACAAGATAGGGAAGATTTTTACCAGCTTCTACAATCTGAAATTGATCAAACATGCAGTCCAGGTGTACTGATAAATCCTGGTGACTGGAATTCAAAAGTTGGACACAAAGAAGAAGGCTCAGTAGTTAGAAAAGATGGCCATGGTGACAGAAATGATGCTGGAGAGTTTATGCTAGAATTTTGTCTGACCAATAACCTCTTCATTGCAAATACATTTTTCATCAACATAAACAGTGATGATACACTTGGAAGTCACCAGACAGAGCATACAGGAACCAAATTGACTACATTTTTGGAAAGAGACAATGGACAATCTCAATATCAGAAGTCAGAAAAAGACAAGATATTGATTTTGGGTCAGAGCATTAACTGCTTATATGCATGTTCAAACTGAAACTGAATAAAATTAGAACAAGTGTGTAAGAGCCAAGGTATGGCCCTGTGTATATCCCACCTGGGTTAGGAGACCACTTCAAGAAGACATTTGATGTGTTAAACACTAATGATTGAAGAACAGATGAGTCATGGCATGATATCAAAGACATCATTAATGAGGAAAGCAAGGTTATTAAAAATACAGAAAAAAGAAAAGACCAAATTACATATCAAAAGTGATTCTGAAACTTGTCCTTGAACACTGAGCAAATAAAGTAAAAGGAAGACCTGACAAGTTAAATAACTAAACAGAATATTTCAAAGGCAGCACAAGAAGACAAAACCAAATATTATAATGACATGTGTAAAGAGCTGAAGATAGAAAAACAAAAGGGAAGAACACCCTCTGTTTCTCTCAAGCTTAAGGAATTGAAGAAAAAATCCAAGCCTTGACTGGCAATAGGGAAGGATTCTACAGGGAAAATATTAAATGGCTCAGGAAACATCAAAAGAAGATGGAAGGAATACACAGAGTGCTTATACAAAAAAGAATTGGTGGATGACCAACCATTTCCAGGGGCTTTATATGATCAGGAACCAATGGTACTGAAGGACAAAGTGGAAGCTGCATTGAAGGAACTTGTAAAACACAAAGCTCCAGGAATTGATGGACTACCAATCAAGATATTTCAATAAATAGATGCAGCACTGGAGGTGCTTACTTGCTTATGCCAAGGGATTTGGAAAACAGCTACCTGACCAACTTACTGGAAGAGATCCATCCTTGTGCCTATTCCCAAGAAAGGGGATCCTATCAAATGTGGAAATTATCAAACAACATCATTAATATCTCACACAAACAAAATCTTTCTAAAGATCATTCAAAATTGACTGCAGCAGTATATTGACAGGGAACCACTAGAAAAATCAAGCTGGATTCCAAAGAGGGAACCAGGACATTGCTAATGTCAGATGGATATTGTCCAAAAACAGAGAATACCAGAAAGATATCTATGTTTTATTGACTATGCAAAGACATTTGATTGTGTGAATCACAAAAAATTATGGATAACATTGTGAAGAATGAGAATACCAGAACACTTCATTGTACTCATGAGGAATCTCTACATGGACTAGGAGGCAGTCATTTGAACACAACAAAGAAACATTGCCTGGTTTAAAATCAAGAAAGGCATATATTAGGGCTCTATGCTTTCACCATACCTCTTCAATCTTTTTTTTTTTTTTTTTTTTT